>JASKMD010000017.1:6835255-6926952 GCA_030144725.1 Haematococcus lacustris
TTACAGGCAATGTGACTCTAACATTGCTTCTGGCCACTTGGTTGGGCTCTACATGCACGGCTGCAGATTCTGCACGGCTCACCGGCTCTACAACGTGCAGGCGCCCAGCTGCAGTCAGCAACTGTTGAGCTGAGCTTGTGAAGGCATTTATTGCCGCTGTTTTGGCCTCTCCTGGCCCGGCCGCTGCGACCACTGTCGCTGCAGCGGCGACCTCTTGGGCCAACTGCTGTACAGGCTGAGGCTGAGGTTGGGCATGTGGTTGGGGCTGGGGTGCACTGGGCACCGCGGTCGGCACTGCGGTCGACAAGTGAAAGGTGTTATCAATTGCGGGTGCTGCTTTGCATTGCACACCCATTTGCGAAATTGGCATACCTGCAATGGGCGTGAAGCTAAACAGCGGAACGCTGCTGGCAGCATTTTGCTGTCCCGCGCCTATGGCCGCGTTACTGGGTTGTTGGGCTGCTACACTCTGCTGCCCCGCGCCTAAGGCCGCGAAATTCTGCTGCTCAGCTGCTTGCGCGCCATGGGCAGCAACATTTTGCTGTGGTACAGTGCTCAGGTTTGCTAACCTCTGTTGCACCTGTTGTACCTGCTGCTGGTTTGCGGCCGAATGAACAAGCTGATTCCGGGCCTCTCTATCGATTTCTGAAAGCAAGGCATCACCATACAAGAAGCAAAGCATGTCACGGAATTCCTTCTTTGTGCGACATGTCAACAGCTGTTGGTGTTGTGCACGCGTCAAGCAACTCAGTGCACCGCTCATCGAGCGCACCTCAGTGGCTGTAAAGAGCAAGTTGGACATGTCGACTAGCAAAGGGCTGACGAACGGCTGTGAACGGCAGACGAACGGCTATTGAAGCGCTCACTTACCCATTTGATGTTTACGTTTCCACCAATCCCACAGTTGGTCGCGATATTGCTGGAGAATTAGCTCTTGATGCGGCTCCCACGGAAAACTGAGTTTACCGCGGCAGTTTGCGAGCCAATTGTGCTGCTCCACACGGCTGAAAAACTCGGGGTATTCTGAGCAAGCGGTTTCTACGACGAACGCCTCGAAATCGATTTATGTGACCCGGAGGCGTCAGCCTCGGTCGGAAACCATTGTTACGTGTTAAACCAGCGAATAATAGGTTGTGTGGCTCAAGACCTCAGGGCGTAGTCAACGGAGAGATCTCCGGGAGTCGAACCCGGCTTTTGACACCGGTCACCACACTTCCTACTACACACTGATTATTAGAGGGTATACGAACGGGCGGCCTTATTGGCATAATAGCCTGGCGCATTCCCACGTTACAAGGGCGGCAAGCAGGGTGGCTGCTTTGCCCCAGGCAAGGTCGAGGCAGGTGGGCCAGGCTAGGGCAAAGGCTGGGGTCACAGGACAGGCAAGGGTGGCAACCAGACTGGCAACCATGTCAGGGGGGGAGGCGGTTGGTCATACACGGGCAGCCGGCCAAGGCGGGATGGCTGCAAGAGTAGACTGAATGCTTCGAGGCAGATGATGAGATATGCCGCCACTGCCAGCAGCAGCAGGAGGACCACGACTTTATGAGCGAGGTGTAGTGCCCCATGTGACGTGGTCAGGCGTTAAGGCCACTAGAAGAGAGGCCACGACAGCTGACTATGTGGACCATATGATTTAGATGCGAGATTAATGGGGTGGGAGGCCTCAGCAAAAAAAACAAAATTTCGAGGCCTCGGGAATCAAAAGGGAGACTACGGTACACGAGGCTGTATAACACCGCCATGCTGAGCTCTTTGCCCAGGTTAAACATTTGCGTGCCTGCTTGCTGCCAAGGCACTCAAAGGCCCGCCAAGTGCAAGGGCTGTAGAGCTCTGCCAGCCAAGGGGAAAGAAGTATCCCGGGCTGGGCTACAAGCGGGTGCGAGACCGGCCACCAAGGCCAAGCAGCAGCAGCCTGCTGCAGCACACTAGTGTGTGCCCCCCGATCAGCTGTCATCAGCTGACAGCTGCTTGCCAAGTAGGTGACAAGGGATGCACGTAAAGAGCCTAGTGCCACTCACTGGGATGTAGAACTGGCACACGACCACATGGCACGAGAAGTCCAGTGCTTGCGCCATGCTGCAGCCATTATCTGAGGTAGACGCCCACACAAGCTGCATGGACACACCATCCAGGTCAACAGCCTCACGGTTGCAGGGGCATGGCCCACGAGTGGCATCAAGCTTGCAATGCGGCTGTGTTGTGGGAGGCAAGTAGGTGGGCATGCCATGTTGGTGTTAACGAGGAGCCGCGCAGCATAAAACTGCGCAACTGTGTGAAATGGCTTTGCCGTTAGGCGTGACTTGCTACATGATGTAAGCTTATGCCACAAATCCCTTGCCTGTGTGAGGTCCCCGACATCTTGGAAGCTTTGCTGGTTATCAGCCCATGGAGTTGCAGTGAACCTGGATTTGCACACGCACAGAGTGCAGCTACCATCTGCAGGGTAGCACCCAATTGCCTTAACTTGGCTTGAGCTGTGCAGCACTGCAGCCCCAGCATTGCTACCAGGACCAAAGCTGCAGCGTGGCCGCACCTGTAGCTGTCCACCTCGTTGTACCAGGACTGTACAGCTGGTACACACGACTGAGGCTCCATCCTGAACCCAGAGGAGAGACAGACAGCAGACCATGGCCTCAACACCATGGCTGTCCTCCTTTTAACAAGAGGAATGGGCACCTGCTCTGAACTGACCACACACATGAGTGAGCTCTCATGCTGTGCTCAAACGCGACCTCCATGCAGTTCCATTGTAGCAGCAGTCCTCTACCAGCAAGGTGATGTGCAGGGTACGCAGCAGACACCCACACATGCATGGATGCTGGTCAGGTTGCGGTGGCCTGCACCAACCACAAGGAGCTGACACTCATACCTGGCAGGGGTGTAGAATTCGTGATACAGGGTTTCACCCAGATCAGCGTCATCTGAATGGCTCAACCCACACGCGCCTGCAGCAAGCTGACGAGCGTGTGCCTGCACATAAGCAGTGCTACAAACATCTGGCTGGGCTGCATAACTGCGATGAGCGCTGTCGTGTCTTTGTTTGCATTTGCATTGTGAGCATACCTGTGCTGAACCAGCAATGACCGCCCTTTCAGCTAGGCCTGAATCCACTATGTAAGTCACTCAGTGAAAGCCGTGAAAACCCAAGTTGCTTGAAAAGGTCACTGCTGGCCACCCAAGGCCCAGCAGGAGCAGTCTGCTGCAGCACAGTAGTGTGTGCCCCCATTCGAGCTGTCATTAGCTTACAATTAGTGCATGCAGGTCATGCCAAATCTAGACCAAAGCCCTCAGGGGTCAGGCAATGGTGTAGGTGGTAGGTGCCTGTGCACACGCCACACAGCCCCATAACACCATTCTGAGTTGTCCCTAGTGATCCCTAGTGGCCCCTAGTGGCCCGACTCGAATGGAGGCCCAAGTGAAGGACGAGGGAGCTGATCTAACAATGCACCCCAAACCAAATGTAACAGTTGTTCTGCTGCGCCAGTATGCATGCTGCGTTCTGGATGAATGCTGCTGAAACTGCCAGAACTGCAGGGAGTCTACCTGGGCTGCAGTAGCAATGCTTGCGTCCCATACAAGGGGACTTGAGCTGTGCCTGCGGAGTGGAGTGCGGACAGGCAGGCCTGAGAGTCGGACGCAATGGTGTAGGTGGTAGACGCCTGTGCACATGTGCATGTGCCATGTGCATGGGAACACGCCACACAACCCCATAGTACCATTCTGAGTTGTCCCTAGTGATCCCTAGTGGCCCCTAGTGGCCCGACTCATATGGAGGCCCTAGCGAGGGACGAGGGGGCTGTAGAGCTATCCCTAGGTTAGTAGGCTGGCGTGCGGGTATGGCCTCAACGCTAAGCGCCCGGAGCTGAATGCCTCCACCCTGGACAAGGAGCACGTGAATGAGCTTAAGAAGGGGGCAACCAAGCATCCCAGCCCACCAAATGTGCACAGGACGATCACACTGGCGGGTTAGATGAAACCGTACAAGACCTTATGGAGCGGTAGTGTCGCATTGCAGCGAATGGCCAGCGTCGCATTGCATCCAACCGCCGGTGCCGGTATTCCATCTGTCTGGCATGGCCGTCAAGGCCCAAGCGAAGCCGATCCTTGTGGACGTGCCCGTCTCCAACCACGGCGCCAGGGTGAGGTTACCTGCTGCGGCGTATACAGCAGCAGCAATGGCAGCTGCATCCGTCAAACATAATCCCCTCACAAAGGGGATGTGTGTGGGTTGGAGCTACTAGCTAGCGAGGGCTCTAGCTACAGGCACACACACCAGAAGGCTGAGCTGAAGTGGGCTGTAGGCTCACTCTCAGTAGCTCGCAGCCAGGTTAGAGCTCGCAGCCAGGTTCGATTCCAACTTATGCTTAATTTTGGTGTTGCATGAGGGCTGGAGGGTTCAGGGGTTGCATCCGTCAATGCCTTAGACAGGGGATGTGTTTGACCACGAGGCATTCCCAGAGTCAGCTGTGTATGTGTTGTGCATTGGCAACCGCCTCTACTTACCTCATAACACCACCACATGACAAGCAGCACGAGTGCCGAGGGCGAACCAAAGCTTGTGGGAATTCAACTCGCAACTATCACACTGCCAAGCCCACGCACCATCCTTGTCACTCATGTGTTAAGAGCACTGTGTTATGGCCCTGTGACCATCTGAGGAGCCAGCAACTGTATAGTGTAAAAGCTGATGTGCCAGCTCTGGCTACTGCCGTCAACAAGAATGGCGTGCCACAAATAAGTGGTGTCGGTCTTCTTCAGCCGTGGCAGAAGCCCTTAATCATTTAGCAGAATGTCATGCCTGCAACAGGTGTGGTTTGTGCTGTACAAGAAAGGCCTGACTGAGCAGTACGACATTAAGTCCCCGGCTGACTTTGGTAGGCTGGAGAGGGCCTCACCAGGGCAACCACCCCAGCCTGCCAGCTGTATGACATCTCACATGCAGCCAGGGCAGGTGCAGAATAGTATCTTCCTGCCCTTTCCCTCCTTACCCTTAGCACATCAGCTCGCTCACTTGCCCGCCTGCCTGCCCATCTGCCTGCCTGCCTGCTGACACGTTGCCTGCCTCAGGTGGTCTGAAGTCCGCGACGTACCTGGAGCTCAACGCGCAAGGCAAGATGCCGGTGCTCATCCAGCCTGGCGGGCTCAACCTGCCTGAGAGTGAGGTCGGGACTCAGCTGCAGCCGCCCACCTCCCTGCCTTACCCGGTGGCACGCTGCCTCCCATTGACCACTGGCCACCCGTCAACACCCAACAGCTGCATGCTGGACAAGGCAGTGGCCCTGAGACCCAGATCTGACTTGGGCAGCTGTGCTGAGCAAGGCTGGCCACACCTTCTCCCCACACACGCTGCCAGCTGGCCCTCCTCCCCACCCCAATGTTTCGCCCATCGAGACTCGTGCCTTGGGCGCTGTCCCGCCTGGCCTGCTGCGGTGTGGCAGGTGATCGTGCAGTACCTGCTGGACAAGTGGCCGGGTCAGGGGCCCAGCCTGGTGGCCGACAGCCCTGAGGCCAGGGCCCAAGGGGCTCTGCTCACGCGCATCCACGACCTGTACATCGCCCCAGTCCAGGTGCGCTGCGCGTTGGCTGCATGCACACGCCCTGCACCTGAGTAATACGGTGGGCAGGCGGTCAGGGGTGCACAGGTCAGGCAGGCCGATGCAGCGAACAAGGCCAAAGCTGAGACAAGATGGGGAGCCCGACAGCCAAGTTGCAGGTGTGGGTCCAGCCCTAAGGCGACCATACACTCGCATTTCTATGCGACACAACATGCCTCATCTCGTCTGAGCCAAACATACCTCATTCAACATGGAACAACATGTTTGACTGTGGGTAATCTCACTCTGCCACAATCACATTAAGCATCCTCGATCGCACCCTTGATGACCATAAACCCCACACCAGTGGCACTTTCCTCCTAAACTACTGGGCATCCCCATCGAAACTCATAGCTTGATGCTTAATTGAGTCCTGCCACCCCAGCTGGCACCACCATGGACAGCCTCCAGGCCCACATCCTGGCCCTAAAGGCCTCCTGGGACGCACTGTGGGAGGAGTACCTCAAGCCACGCTGGCGCAGGCAACGTTTGGGGCTGCACCATGCCCAGGATCGTGTCATTGAGGCCTTCTGCAAGAAGGTATGACCTGACCTGACCTGACCTGACCTGACCTGACCTGACCTGACCTGACCTGACCTGACCTGACCTGACCTGACCTGACCTGACCTGACCTGACCTGACCTGACCTGACCTGACCTGACCTGACCTGACCTGACCTGACCTGACCTGACCTGACCTGACCTGACCTGACCTGACCTGACCTGACCTGACCTGACCTGACCTGACCTGACCTGACCTGACCTGACCTGACCTGACCTGACCTGACCTGACCTGACCTGACCTGACCTGACCTGACCTGACCTGACCTGACCTGACCTGACCTGACCTGACCTGACCTGACCTGACCTGACCTGACCTGACCTGACCTGACCTGACCTGACCTGACCTGACCTGACCTGACCTGACCTGACCTGACCTGACCTGACCTGACCTGACCTGACCTGACCTGACCTGACCTGACCTGACCTGACCTGACCTGACCTGACCTGACCTGACCTGACCTGACCTGACCTGACCTGACCTGACCTGACCTGACCTGACCTGACCTGACCTGACCTGACCTGACTTACCTGCAGGTGGTGAATGGGATGAAGTGGGTGTCACGCCAGCACTACCACCAAGAGAGGGGAGTGGCGGTGTTCCTGGGAGCGGGCTGCTTCAGCCAGGGTGGGTGGAAGGCCAATGCGGTGCGGGAGGGGTTTCGCAGGGTGGTAGAGCAGCCCAGCAGGCCCAGCACAGATCCCAGGCCTGACAGGCTGGTGATCGTGGATGAGTTCCGCACCAGCCGTGTCAGCTCGTCTGTGCATGCCCGCCAGCCATGTGAGCTGCACCTGCCAGATGACCGGCCTAGGCCCGAAGACTGGGTACCCCCAGCAGGCCAAGTCAACCAGCGGCTGGTGCGCCCTGCCTGGAGCCTGCGACATGCTAAGTATGTGCGGGGCCTGCAGTGGTGCCATCAGGTGCCGCCCAACCGCCCTGCCCCTGCCCAGGACCCCCCCCCTGCCCCTGCCCAGGACCACCCTGCCCCTCCTCCTGCCCAGGCCCCCCCTCCCCTCCCCCCAGCCCAGGCCCCACCCCCTCCCCCTCCCCCTGTCCAGCCCCTCCCTGCTGCACCTGGCCTAGTGCCCCTACCCCAGGCCCCTTCATGGGGCAGGTGGCTGGACCGGGACACCAACGCATGCTTCAACTTCCAGCGCATTGGGGAGAGCATGCAACGCCCCCTGGAGCTGTGCAGCTGGAAGGACCTTGAGGTTCTGGCCCCCATTGGCAAGGAGTACCAGCAGGGCTACAAGCGGGTCAATGACCGGCTGCCCAAAGGCAGGCAGTGGCTGCACCGGGCTGCAGAGTACCGGCGGGGCATTGATGGTCGGGCCCGCAACAATGCATAAGGCCCTAGTAGTTTCACACAGGCTGTCAGCCTTACAAAGCATAATGCTGTTAGTTTTGATGGGGAGCCCAGTGGTTTGTTGGGAAAGTGCCACCAGAGTGGGGTTTGCAGTCATCAAGGGTGCGACCGAGGATGCTACAACGTGTTTGTAGTAGCTGAGTGAGATTACCCACAGGCCGACATGTTGTTCCTTGTTGAATGAGTTTTGTTTGTCTGTACTATCGCAGTCACAAGGCTGAACTTTGCCCCACCCACCTTCATTTCTACACCGATTGCACCAGCTGAAATACAATCCACCAGCAGGAGCTTCAACAGATCTCACACTTCAGCCACGCTAGACATAGCAGCCCTCTAAGGGACTGGCTGACATGGCAAGACACATCCGGGTTCTAGCAGTGGGCCATGGAGTAGGCTATACCCTAACCCAACCCTAACATAGCCCTACCCCATGGGCCCTGGCATCTGGCAAGGTATGCGCACTGTAGGCTTATAGCGCTGCTAACTACTGCCTAGCCACTGCACCCTAGGCGGAAGTCTCTCAGGGATCTCCTCACCCAGCAAACCCCTGACCAGATCAGGTCAAATGGCTGCGGACCTCCCTAACCCGTGAGAGGTTGGGGGATCGACACCCGCAAGGGAGCCAGTTGAGGGCTGGAGTGGGGTATGCCATCGGCCTCATAGGCGCTCATTAGGGTAGACCCAGCTCCAAGCCAGGGCTGTGGCCCTGTTGGCATACATCAGCCCAAGGGGGCCCTGCTCAATGCCCTACTCTTTCTGAATTACCTTTTGTGACATCCTTTCTTTCTGTCAGTGTGCAGGGCTGCATGTACCGTGTTGTGGATGACGCGGGCGCCCGGCCTGCTCAGCTAGCTCAGATTGCTTACCTGCTGGACGTCATCGAGGTGAGGCAGGCAAGGGCTAGCCATGGTCAGGCTGGAGGACATGAGCCCTGGTCGGGCTCTGGAGTGTGCAGCGAATGTGGCTATGCCTGCGTGTAAGGTGCTGCCCTGCACCATAGCTGTGTGCATTGGCCTGGTGTATAGTGTGGACCTGGACCTGGACCTGGACCTGGACCTGGACCTGGACCTGTGCCTTGACCTGGTGTGTAGTGAGGTCAATGGGTTGGGCATCACGCCTGTCTGCTGCTGGTCTGGCTGCTTTAATGCCTGTCATGTTTGGCTCGCCTGGTGAGCAGCTGCCTAATGTCTAGTGCTGCATGGGATGCAGAACACTATCACCGGCAAGCCTTTCATCTGCGGGGAGCATGTGACCACGGCTGATGGAGCCCTGTTCCCCACCATGGTGCGCGCTGCGAATAGGAACAAATGAGGATAAGGGAATAAACTGGCATGAAAGACGCAGGGCCTCATTGCTGCCAGCTGCCTAGTGACCCTACAGCAGCTGATGGTACCCCTGGTACTGTCACATGTGGGCCTGGATACATCAGCCAGGGTCAGGGTGTCATGTGTGACGGTTCAACTCACCTGGTGAGGCGTTGACTAAAAATAAAGCAGGTCTTGGTGCGGCTGTAGGGGGTCACTCTAGCGGGGGGTGCCAGGTCACACCTGCCCACCATGACACCCTTGAGCAGCTACCGGTCGCACAGTGTGGCAGCAGCACTGTTTAGCAAACGCCACGCGGTGATAGCTGTGCACTGAAACATCGGCACACTTGAGCTTGACCTGGTGCCGGAAGTTCCCCTCGCTCAGCACCCAGTACCCAGTACCGCCCAGCACGTCTCAGCGCGTTGCAGAACCTCAGCGCGTTGCAAGATTTTGACCACAAGGCTGGGGCCCCGGCCCAGTCACCGTCCTCGTGTGGGCGGTTGGGCGAGGCAGGCATTAGGGCAGGCTGCAAACGGGCCCCAGGCAGGGGAGGCAAGGGCAGAGGTGTATCGGCATCTTGCCCTTCTGCCAGCTGGCTAACAGAAGACATGCATGGTGTGTCTGTTGATGAGGGTGGTAGGTGGACAGCTGAGCCTCACACATGGGCTTACTCCTGTGCTAGGTAGTTGCGACACACACCCTGAGCTGGTCACATGCCAGAGTGATGGTTGCTGCCACCCCTGCTTGCCAGGTGTTCCTGTTGCACATGCTGCCCAAGTTCGGGTGGTCGGACGTGTTCAGCTCCCGGCCCAAGCTAGGCGCCTGGTGGCGGGCCATACAGCAGGACAGCGAGGCCTGCAAGGTGCCTGCCTCACCTGCCGCACCACCCACCCTGGACCTAACCCACGACTCCTCACCCTACTTTGTTTGTCGCCATCCCATAAACCACGCTCCCACCCCCTGTTATGGCTCTACACAGGAGTGCCCTTTCTTGCCACAGCAGCTCTATAGAGCGTGACCCGGAATGTTAAACCATCTTTAACCATCTTTAACCAAGGGAAAAAGTTTAACCAATCATTAACACAACCGCCAGGTCGCACTCCGTAGCCGTGATGGAAGGCAAAGCAACCGCGATGGCTAATGGCTACACTCCGACCCCTACTGCGGCTCTTGTCGGTGCATGTCTCAACATGTGCATCAGAACGCACATCAGCCCGAGCAGCCCTCTAGCCTCGCGCTGGTGAGCTGCACCGCTCTGCGCAAGAGTCGCTGTAAAACTCTTAAAGATCAGGAAGATCGGGGGTGACCAACTGGTCGGCTTACTATCGCCAAACCCCAAGTGCACTCCGGGTCGTCAGGGTGTTAGGCTGGACTGGTTAAAGATGGTTAAAGATTTGTTAAAGCACGTTAAAGGCCCAAAACATCAGGAAGTTAGTTTAACCAGTCGCGCTCTACTGACGGTTGCAGCGTAGCTGCCATCATCGTCATCATCATCATCATCATTGCCGCCGCCCTTCTCGTCTAACGCCTTGTGCTCGCTGCAGGTGATTGGTGAGGTGCAGGGCGGGCTGGACAGCTGGGAGGCGCAGGGCAGGTGGCGTGACATCCTGGACCAGGTGCAGCGGCACCCTGAGCTCAAGTGGGCACACTGACACCAGCAGCACGGGAGCTGTGGAGGTGCCCCGTACTTAAATTGGTGGTTGTGGAGGGAGGTTACCCACAGGTCGACACCCTGGCAGGAGAAATCTTGCGTGGGAGGGAGTGGTGATAGGCGAAGATGGGGAGGTTGGGAATGCCTGGGGGGGAGGGCGCACTCCTGCTTAGCAGGCACCCAATCAGCAGCGTTCAGTTTGCTTGGGTCTGGTTTACAATGTCGAAGCCGCCGGCAATATGGACTCGACATGAGAGCCCGCGTGTTGATCGGGTCACACTGATAAAGCCCCAGGTCAGGGGTTCAATACTCCAAAGGTCACGGTTTACGGTTAGGTGCACCCTATCATGTCTGTAGTCCTCAATAACAACCTTTCACTAGCGACCGACAAAGCACACCGGCGACCGAGAAAGCACACCGGCTTCAACCCATGCAACACAGGACCAGGCATCGACATACTGAGAGGCAGAGTCTGTATGCCTGCGCCTTTCAATCGCCTGCCAGCCATGCGCAGGCGACATGAGGCCAGGAGGACAGGGCTGGGACAGGAGGCTGAAAGCTGATCAGCCGGAAGGCGGGGCAGCACAGGAGCGCCACTGAGGCTTTGACACCGGGTAGCTGACCACCGCACGCACCATGAGACTAACCTGCCCAAAGCCTGGCTAAGCGCATGCCCCATGCTCCTGAATCCACAGGAGGTGGTCACCCCCGCCATTGGCTGCACCCCCATGGCTCAAGAGATAGAATCTTACTCATTTCTGCACTGATGAGGCCGCCGATTCGTGCGATGAGCTGCTACTGGTCTGACTAGAGTGCAGCCAGCCCCAGTAGTTTGCCGGGTGGCTGGCCCCCAGCACGCGACGTGTTCTGGCGCCACGCAGACCCTCTTAGCGATCGCTATAGGCAGCCTGGACCCAGTTCGGCGTGAATGGCGCAACCTGACTGGACATGGCAACTTTTCAGGCACGCAACAGTGATGCAACGTCCCAGAACGCATCGAGACCCTCTTTGAAGCCCACCTGCTGCTTCCCGGCCTGCTCACTTGCCCCCAATTCTAAAGTGTCACCTTTGGTCGTTAAACCACGCCCCGGCAGGTCGACGGCATCGCGGGTTGGGAGCGTGACCGCGGCGGCGGATTGTTGCTGAATACAGGTACAGTCCACAAGTGGCTGCTACTTCTTGGTTGCACAAGATGGTTACCGCATTGGTGCATGTGGCTTCTGAGCAACCACGAAAGGCAAGAATTAGTTAAAAATACGCAGAAACCGAGCTAATAACTATGTTTGCCGTTTTGCAGGCCAGTGAAGGCCATGGTTGACAAGAAAAGGGGAGTGAAGGCTACAAGTGCCAATTTGGCCTGCTTGCACACAAGCAGCAGGTTCAGGGGCACGGTCACGGGACACGGCCATGCGCAAGGCAAGAGGCAACCCCATCCCTGCAATCCGTCCAGTGTGGGACTTGCGCTCGCACCGGCAGCAGCAGCAGCCACAGTCCCTCAGCACCTCACCCCAGGCTTGGCAGCTGAGGCTGCAGCCACTGCTGGATGAGTTTCAGAAGTACCCACTGGAGGGGGGTGCAGAGCTGCTGGACAGGCTGCAGCAGCACCGCCGCATGCGGTCTGTGGTCAGCCTGGCTACTGGCGTGGTCCCCCCCACCCCTGACCAGGTGCTGGGGGGCATCATGGTGGAGTGCTGTGCTTGCCAGCACCAAGCCCGCCCCGGGTGGACAGCGCACAACACACCAGCAGCCGTTCAACACTGCCTTGGCCATGACAATGGGCACGGGCATTGAGCAGCATGGCATCAAGAGGACGGCCAGGCAGCTGGGCATCACGCCCCATGCAGTCAAGCGTGCCAGGAGGAGCCACCTGTCCAACCTGGCAGCTGGTGCAGCAGCAGACTGGGCAGCAGCGCCCGCCGCCGCTGTCTAAGCCAGGAGCAGCTGGAGTACGTGCGCACCTTCTTCGAGGAGCACAGCCGCCCGTCACCCATGTACAAGGACGTGCGGCGCTACTACGTGCGCATGACCGCTGGGTAGGCTGGCTGCATGGGCTGGTAGGGCTGCATGGGTTGGGTGGCCTTCTGCAGGCTGGTTGGCTGGGTGGCTGCTTGGGTTGGGTGGCTGCATGGGTAGGGCTGCATGGGTACGGTAGGCTGGCTGCAGGCTGAATGCAGCACACCCCACATGCCCACAGCTCTCCCCCACAGCCGCCCATTACACTGCCGTGGCAGGAGCAGTAAGAAGAGCGAGGTGCGCATGTCACGGCGCTACGTGGACCGCTCCCTCAAGAAGCTGTACCTGGAGTACGAGCGGGAGTGCCCAACAAACCTCAAAGTGGGTAGCACCACCTTTGAGTTGTTGCGTCCGCCGTGGGTCAAGCGCATCACCGCTGCTCACAAGCAAGTGTGTGTGTGCATTCCCTGTGAGACCTGCGAGCTCCAGCTGGACCAGCTCGGCAAGCACATTGACAGCCTTGTGCTGCCTGAGGACCCACAGGAGCCACTAGATGACAGCGACAGTGACAATGGGAGCGACAGCGGGGGGGGGGATGGTGAGGTGCAAGTGTTGCTGGCTGAGCACATTGCCAACGCTGACGCTCAAGACCTGGCTGGTGTGCTAGATGCAGGAGCGCTAGGTGAGGGTGGGCTGGAGAAGTTGGTGGGTGATGCCTTGGATGCCAGGGTTGCTACAGGCGCTGCAGGAAGGGGAGTTGCTACAACAGGGGGTACAGCTGGGGGTGCAGACGTGAGGGTTGACCTAGACTATGCCACAGTGCAGAGCTGGTTTGTGTGCCCATGCAAGGTTGGCGCCAAGCCCAGCTTGGCCTGCTTGCAGCGTCATTGTGGAGCCTGCAAGGATAGGAAGGTGGGCGTGAAGGCAGGGAGAGCGGGTGTGCAGCTGCAGTATCGTCAGTTTAAGAAGCTAGGCAATGGGCAAGGCGTAGAGTTGGCCACAGTTCAAACCACACTAGGTGAGTTGGTGGCTGGCTTTAATGCCCTCATGCAGAAGCACCTGTGGCATCAATACCTTGCCAAGCATCAACGTACCACCTTTAGGGCGCACTGCGCCGCTGTGCACAACACACCGGGGCTAGTTGTCGTGTCGTGTGACTGGTCAGAGAAGCTCACCATCCACCAAGACATAGCATGTCAGGGAGCATATTGGAAGCAGAGGACCATGTCAGTGTTCGTGGCATGTGCACACTACCAGGACATGGCTGGCAACTACAGGGAGGAGTCAGTGTTTGTGAGTGCTGACAAGTGTGACCAGTCAGCTGAGGCTTCCACCACAGCCCTCGTGCAAGTGATTGAGTGTTTACTGCAAGGCAGGCGGCACCCGGATGGCATCTTGGGTGTGGCCAGCAACCAGGATGGGGTGAGTGAGCGGAGGGATGATGGAGAGGGGTGGGTGGGCAAGATGGACATGAGGCAGCTGTGTTTGTGGTCAGATGGTTGTGCATCACAGTTCAAGGGGGCCAAGGCCATTAGGTTGCATTGGCACCTAGCTAATAGGTTTGGGGTGCCTGTGCAATGGTCAAATGGTGCCACATCGCATTTCAAGAGCACGCATGACTCTGAGGGTGGGGTGGCTAAGAGGGAGTGGAGGGAGCAGATGTTAGTCCATCCAGAGTTGGTGGGGAAAGTGTGTGGGGCTGTTGTGCTGACAGATGGGGCTAACAAGCATTTCGCCGTACCATGCCATGCACAAGACACTAGTGCCAGCCACCGGCAACGTGGACACATCATGTTTCGGCGCTACCTGGTGCTGGACGATGCTAGGCAAGCAATTGTATGCAGCATGCCCAAGGCTGATGTGGAGCGCATGCATGATAAGGTGGAGGGGTGCAGGGCAATGCATCGCATGGTGTTCACACCTGACAGGGAGCAGCCTCACGGTGCGTTTCCAATAGGCTGCATGGGAGCTGGGAGCTGGGAGCGGAGCCGCATGGGCCCATGCACCGATTTGGTGTTTCCATTGCGCTAATCCTGGGAGCTTGGAGCTGCATGGACCCTTTTGGCTGCATTTTTACAAGTTTGCAACACGACTCTTGGTGGGCTGGTGCTTTGCTGCAAACGCTGGTGCTTTGCTGCAAACGCTCAGGACAGCCGTTCCATGTAGCCAAGCGAGCCCTCTACATACTGATGTGCTTCGTTGATCAATCCGCAAACTGTACGAGAAATAAACCGCGTGAAACGGACACACCCCCTTTTCAAGGGGGTTGGGAGGCCCTGACTTTGCAAGCCTATGATCTCTGCCTATTGCAGGTTGTGGTGCAACTCTGCTTAGAACAGGTGGCTGCAGTTTGCAGGACTACAGGTTTGGTGACAACAAGTTCGCTCTTTCCCGTTAGCTGGGGTGGTGGCGAGGAGGAAGGTGGCAAGCAGAGTAGCAAGTAGCAAGCAGCGTAGCAACCAGAGTAGATGTGCACGGCAAGCTAAGCTAATCTCCGAGTTAGCGGGGCGAGGCAAGTCAGCTGTACATTCTCCGCAAAGCGGGCAAAGCAAGTTAAAAGTTAACTTTGCAGGCACTCAGGACTGCACACTAGCGGTCAGATCACCGGTTTAGAAGCTGAAGGTTGCTCCGCAATGTTGAGTTTGCGATAGAACTGCGGAGGAGGGCCTTGTGCCGTTGTCTCCTCAGCGATGTTGCCAGTGGACCGATACGGGGCACAGGCGCGCAGAGCAGAGCTCGCAAGACAGTTGAACTTGAAATGCAGCTCCAAGCGCCCCATGTTCTCCGCGCCTGGCTCCACTGGGCTCCCAGCATGGGATCCATTGGAGCCAGGAGGCCCTTTTGGGAGGACATGCGCAGGCCATGGGGGCTGCATGCCTAGCTCCCATCTCCAAGCATTGGCAACGGGAGCGCGGAGGAGCCGCATGGAGGCCGCATGCACCGTGTTTGGCTCGAGCTCCCAGCTCCCAGCTCCCGCTCCAAGGCCTCCATGCAAAAAAGTGCCATGCAGCTCCCAGCTCCCAACTCCCACGCATTGGAAACGCACTGTCAATGGGCCATGGCTGGTTGTGCGTGCAGCATGTGCATGAGTGTGCCATGCCTGCCATGCATGAAGCCAGACACTACTACCCCACTTGAGCCCATGCCCATGTTCCAAGACACTGTGAAGGAGGTGAGGGAGGACGAAGAGTGTTATGCATTGTTAATGTGGTTCCATCCCGATTTGATGCATGATGAGGTGTGCTTTGGCAAACTGACAAACACACACTGTGCACGATATCGCATGCACATGGGGTGGCAGAGGCAAGAGGAACGCAGGAAATTGCGTCGTTTGGTGTTAAGGGAGCTGAGAACTGAGGAGCTGGAGGCTGAATATGAGGCGGACAATTGATGTGTAAAGTGCATTGGGGTCTACTTTGGAGCATCACAAACGGCTCAAACATGATGACAACGCGTTTCTGGATTGCAGATACTACAAGAACCCACACAAGGAACCACACACAATTGGCACTTCATCATTCGACGTCCTGGTTGGATAGTTAACCGGCCGAAGAAGATGCCCATATTGAGGAAAGTGGACATGGGGTGACGCGACACGCTGAACAGGCACGCTGACACGCTGGACAGACCACAAGCCGTACCACTACTGTCGAACATGTCATAAGCAATAGCACTAGCATTAGAACACATGTCAGGGGGGTCCTGCGCCCGACAAGAAATTCAAACATTTGAAAAGCTGGGCCGCTGAGCGCGATGGCTGTTCTCTGATCACAGCCCCATCAAACAAGTCATTCCCGACACAACGCGACCCGATCTCTCAGCACCCCCGCCCGCCCCGGCACAGGTGCACATCAGCCCGAGCAGCCCGCTAGCTTCGCTGTAATGAGCTGCAGCGCCCTGCGCGAGAATCGCTGTTACACTCGTAAAAACCAGAAAGATTTTATCAGGGGTGCAGCCAATGGCGGGGGTGACCAGGTGCATGTGGGGCCCAGGTCAGCGAACCAGGGGTGCTAGCTGGTGTAAGTGCATGGACACCCAGGAAGCCCGTCCAGGCTGTGTCCTGTCGAGCTCTGGCGTTGGCCATGGCCCATGGACAAGGCCAAGGCTGGGAGGCGTATGCTGCTGTCAGCGGTGCACCCGCAGTCGGACCGTTGGACCGAGTTGGTTGATCAGTTGGACAGGTGCTGCGCCAGGGGTGAGTCGGGGGGGAGCTTGATGCCACCCGCTGCACCCCCTCCCTCCTCATCATCACCAGCCTGCACACCAACAGCAGCAGTGGCAGCAGCAGCCGTAGCAGCAGATTGACACCTGGTCTGGCAGCAGTCATCCTGAGCACCAAAGCACCTCATCCCGAGCAGGGCTGCCATTGCTGGCCTTGTACATCCGTGGCACCTGGCTAGGTGAAGGCGACTTCAGCGTTAACCCTAGCAACTACTCGACACAACCCACAGCTGGCCATCAAGCCAGGTCTCTGACACGCTCACATAGCTCACAGGTACAACACTGGCGCCTTAGCAGCTGCTAGGGTCTATGACTGTAGGAGTAAACATCGCAGGTGCATAGGCAGCAGGCGGGGTCAGGAGGCAGGGCGGGCAGGCAGGGTCAATAGTAGGCCTGGCAGCGGGCAGCATGGCAGCGCACCTCAGGCAGGCTGTGTATCCCCTAATGCAGCCTCTAGCCGCCGCAATTCCTTCAGCCCCTCCTCCTCCCCTTCATCCGGACCCGCCTACAGCACAGCACCAGCACTGCCTCGCACGCATGATGCTAGCCGGCCTAACCCTTGCCTGCGCCGTCCTGCCCAGGAGCCCAGCCCTGCGCCATCACTGCCAGCATGTGACATTGTGCCTGCCTGCCTGCCTGCCTCCAGCCAACGCAGCCCCCTAGGCCGCCCCTGGACCTAGCCCTGACTTAGCCCTACCCCTGCCCTGCCTACCTCATTGCTACAGACACACGTGGTCCACCACCCTCACATAGACACCATCACTAAAACACTGCCATGCTGCACCCTGCCCTCCAGCACCCCGCCCTGCCGCCCCCTGCTGCTCTGCTGCCCCCGGCCACAATGCTGGCAGCAGCAGTGGTAGAGGTAGTGGTGGTGCTGGTGGTGCTGCCGGCTGACGCTCCTGCTGACTCCCGCCTCCCACCTCGTCATCGTCCTCGTGGATGGCGGTGTCAGAGCGAGCCAGTGTGGCGGCGTCAGTAAACAGCGGCTCGCCTGATGCAAAGTGGTCCATGATGGCTGCAAAGGCCAGGGGCTTGAGCACGGACCATGACGCATCAGCCTGGGCACAAGCAGGGAGGCGGGGCAGCCTGGGGCAGCACACCAGGCAGGGCCAGGGCCAGCGTGCAGCCAGGTTTAGAGCAGGGTCGGGGTCCGGGCCAGGCTCAACGTCTCACCCCAGCTACTGACCCCGCTGCCCTGCTGCCCCGCTGCCCTGCTGCCCCCGCTGCCCTGCTGCCCTGCTGCCCCGCTGCCCTGCTGCCCTGCTGCCCTGCTGGTCTTGCCTTCTTGGTGATGGTGATGAAGTCCGCCCCTAGAAACACACTGGTCACCCCATCAATAGTGAAGAGGCGCTTGGCCAGTGGGGACTGCAAGCCCTCCCGTGCGTTTGAAAACTCATGGCTGCCAGACTGCAGGCGGTCACAGCCAGTGCAAATAAAACGTTCGAGCCAGGCTGGCTGGGTGCATAGAAGCGGAGCAAGCAGGGCTCACCTCCATCACAGGCTCCCAGGAACAAACATCAGGCTGTGGGGATTGGGTGTAGGCTGTGTTTGGATGAACAAGCTCCTGTGCTGCTGCCACAAGCATGCTGGCACAACTGGCCGTGCAGTCAGCGCTGCAGCACTCTGGCTCAAACCATTTGCAGAAGTCGGCCAGATAGCCAAGATAGGCTGGTAGCTAAGATGTCCTGCAGCTGGCTGGGAAGGCTGGGGATGAAACCCGCAGGACGTTGCTGCCTGCACATGCGCAAAGCTTTACATAGCGTCTGCGTTCAAAGACAATCCACTCTACTCCGCACGAAAGACAGGTGCTGCACCTGCGCGCTACAAGCAAGACCCGGCGCATCCCGGAACAGTGTCGAAATCCACGGTGCTCTAGCCCAGAAAGCTGCTCGGGGCAGCATAATGTTGTGGTGTGTGCCTGGCACGGATAGCAAGCACAGCTAGTCATTGCCGTAACCGATATCACAACGACCTGGAATGGGGATCATAGAACCCTACAGCTCCAATCCTACTCATATGGTCACCCCCGCCATTATAATGCCAATGGCTGCACCCCCATGGCTCAAGAGATAACTTTCTTACTCATTTCGGCACGGATGAGGCCGCCGATTGGTGCGATGGGATGCTTGTGGCCTGACGAGTGTGCAGCCAGCCCCAACGGTTTGCCGGATGGCTGGCCCCCAACATGCGACGTGTTCTGGAGCCTCGCAGACACTCTTAGCGACTGATATAGAGTAGCCTGGACCCAGCGCGGAGTGAATTTCGCATCGTGACTGGACATTGCAAGTTTTCAGGTCGGCACGCAACAGTGTTGCTGCGTCCCAGAACGCATCGAGACCCTCTCCCATGCTAGGGGCGTGACTGCGACGGCGGATTATTGCTGAACCTACAAGTCGCAGAATTGCATGTTGCACAATGCGGCCAATACATTGGAACCTGTGCTTCCCGAGCAGCCACGAGCAATATCAGTGGTGGTGTGACATGAGAAATTACATCAGTGGTGGTGTGACATGAGAAATTTGAGCCCGTCCATGCCGCTGGGCAGCTGAGCGCGATAGCTGTTCGCTGATCCCAGCCCCACTAAGCATACCACTCCCGTCATAACGCGACCCTATCTTCCAACACCCCCGCCCGCCCCGGCACAGGTGCACATCAGCCCGAGCAGCCCGCTAGCCTCGCGCTGAAGAGCTGCATCGCCCTGCGCAAGGTTCGCTGAAAAACTCAGGAAAATGATCAGTCAGGGGTGCAGCCAATGGCGGGGGTGACCATATGCGTATGTGCTGTATGCTGGCCTGAGGCGCCCACACAATTTACCGCTCGAGGGCTCAGTAAGGGCTTAATGAGGGCCCCTCGTGCTACACCAAAGTAATACCTCTAGTACCGGTATTAATACCGATAGTACCCAAAACATCAGGCAAGTATCAATACCGGGCACGCGCTACCCTGCAGCGCTGTTGGATTAGGCCCGTTTGCAAGGCAGGGGCAGTCATGCAGCCTGGCGGCTGACAGCTCAAGTGGTGCATGAAGATTACCAACCCCATGTTGGGAACGCCTGACTTCAGTACTCCAAACCATTCACATTCTTATCCAGACACGTGTAAAGAAAAAATGGTTTGAAAACTGTGAACTTTTGTGCTCGATGCATCCGCCTAGGTTCGGAGCACCTTGCACAGAGAACAACAGAAGCATCCACTGTAAGAAAGATCAGCCATGCAAGTCAGTTCATAGGATGCCAGCCATCCATGATGCGCATGTCCACTACAGACGCAAGGCTGGAGAGTTCGATTTAGTTCGATGCTCGTCAGACTGGCATCAGCAGAGGCCCACCACTAGGAGCCTAATCAACAAGGGGCCACGGCCTTGATGCTGTTGTCACTGCTGTGCTTCTCGGACCCACGTCAAGCGGTGTTCTTACACAGAACGATCGTTGCGACACACTTCGGCTCAAACACACTCCAGAAATAGAAAGGGCAGGGTACAGTCAATCAGCAATACTAAGCAGCACGAGGGGATCACATACATAGCTAGATCACTGCATAGCCTGATCACGATACTGGCTACTACGCTCAAGACACCAAGGGCCTGTCGAACAATTCGTGTCATGCATATCAGAAGGAGCAGTGAAGTTCAAACCCCTGGCCACCAGCCTGTGGGCTGGGCACAATCACGATACTGGCTACTACGCTCCAGACACCAAGGGCCTGTCGCACAGTTTGTGTCATGCATATTAGAAGGGAGCAGTGGAGTTCAAACCCCTGGCTAGCAACCGGGGGGCTGGGCACCGAACCTTGACGCCCGCCTGGATGTCTGCCGTCACGTTGTTGTTGCACAGAACAGCGCCAGGGGTGACCGACACCTGGCCGACTGTCAAGATGGAGTTGGATTGCACCAGGCTCAGGGCAGTGTTCAGGTAGCCAAACAGCTCGCTGGGCTCCACTGCAAGGCAGCAGGCAAGCAGGCAGGGTCAGGGTGAAGTGAACCGCAGCAGTGGATGCACTGAGCATGGAGCATCAAGCAGGTGTGGCAAGGGGGGTGGGGGGGCTACAGGTGTGGCATGGTTGTTCATGTCAGGCAGCACAGGTAGTGCACCACAACCTGCAGCGACCCGCACCTGTCTGCCTGGAGGTGCCCCCAGCAGCCCTGGTGTCGGCGCTGAGCTTGACCAGGGTTGCATTCCATCGGGTCAGCTGGGAGGTGGTCAGGCTTGGCAGAACACTCGCGTTGGCTGCCCTGGCATACGTCAGCATGGTGGTGCGGTAAGTGTCAAAGATGTTCTGGGCAGTCGCCGACACCTGGTCCTCGTAGTAGATCTGGTTCCAGCCTGAAATGCGGCTGGGGGTGAAGATGCCCTGCACCCGGCACCAGCACCACCCACCAAGCAAAACAATGATTTCCATGTGCACCAACCACACCAGGGCATCGCACCCAGCAGAGTAGAGCAAGGGCCACATGGCTGACCAGGTGCTGGGCAGGTGTCAGCAGTGCGCATGGTCACCTACCGCTGCAAAGAGGCCAGCAGTGCCCAGGCCGACCACAAACAGGGTGGCCACCCAGGAGGCGAACTGACGGGCGAAGAACTTCCAGTTCACACCCATCTTGCCCTCCAAAAGGCCCACACCAATGATGCCACCAGTGATGCACTGTGAGCTGGAGGTAGGAAGGCCGTACTGCGGGGCATGCAGGCAGAGGCACACTGCTGAGCAGGCAGGAAAGGGGAGCGTCTGGGCGCAAGAGCGGCAAGGCAGCAGAGATGCGAGCGGGTCACCTGGCTGGCAAGAGGCAGTGGTACAGCCCAGGCCTCACCTGGGAAGCAATCATGATGACCAGGGCTGTGGCCAGCTCAGCGCAGAAGCCACGGGTGGGGGACAGCTTGGCAAGACGCACACCCATAGCGCGGGTCACCTTGTAGCCATCTGCAGTAGGGGCACCGACCGCGTACAAACACACCGACATATCAGGCTAGCAAGACAGGCAGCGTGCACCTCAAGCAAGCTAGCCCTCCTGCATGCCAGCAACACTGCATGCTGGTGACACTCACATGTTGCCAGGCCAACGACCAGGCCAAAGGCACCGATGAACACAATCCAGACGGGGGCGGTCACACTCTTCGTGAGCTTGCCCTCGGTATAGGCAGCCCAGACTGTGGCATGGGGGCCAGCCATGTAGCCCACCTCACCGGCACCGTGAGAGAACACCACACAGATGGCGGAGAACACCTGCAAGCCAGGCGAGCACCAGGACTCACATGAGGACTATGCCACGCCTCCAGCTCATCGTTGCTGTGACCAAGTCGTGCCGCACCGCACCTGCAGGTACTGGAACGCGTACTCGACCTTAGGGTCGAAGACCTCGGCGTTGCGGTGCAGGGCGGCAACCAGCTCATCCTCCTACAGAGCGACAGGCATACAGGAGCCACTGTGCATGGCAGGCAAGGGCATGACCATGTGCCAGGATGCAGCAATGTGTGGATGTGCTCAAGGGGTGTGCCATCTCCGACCCACCTCCACAACCTCATGGATGTCCACAGAGGTTCCGTGGTTGATGGCCTTCCATGTGGACCTCAAACCCTGCTTCAGAGAGGTCTTCCACTTCGGCTCGTTGGGGTCCACCACCTCCATGGCGACCTCTGCCTCCTGCTCAGCCTTCTTGGCAGCACCCTTCTCAGCATCGGTGACCTTCTCAGACCCATCCCTGAGCAGGGACAACAGGCACACCCGCATGGTTGCATGGCTGACTCCTGGCACACGCTCTCACCCTGATAGGCTGGGAGAGTGGAGTGCGAGGCTGTGGCTGCCAACTCACTCATTGAACTTGCTGTTTGCACGGTGGCGCAGGATGGGCAGCAGGACGGCAGCCACCACCACACCCAGGCCAGCAGAGACGACTGCGGCAATCCAAGCAGCCTTGGCATCTGTCCAGTCATCAGCCCCAGTGGTGAGGCTCTTCTTGGCACCCTGCGGCACAGGAGACCAGCATGGTGTGTGCATGGTGTAAGATGGCATGCACCGCAATGTAGGTTGTATGTGCTGTGGCTGGCAGCGCAAGCAGTGGAGGGTGTAGAGGCTACCTCTCCTGGGGATCACCTTGGTGAACACGAAGTAGATGCAGATGAACACAGTGAAGGTCACGGACGGTGGCAGCACCCAGAAGGACAGGTTGTAGGCGTTTGGTCGGCGCAGCACCAGCGTACGGATGATGAGGAAGAGGAGGCCGGCGGCCAGACCAGTGAACACTGGCGAGAAGAACCAGGACACGATGATGGGGATCACACCCTGTAGAGCAACAGGCAGTAGAGCAGGTGATGATAGCTAGCTATGGTTAGGCTGCATGTGGTAGAGCTAGACCACACGACAACATGCAGCAATGCTACCCACATGATGTACACAACAACTTGCCTTGTAGGGGGGGAATCTCGTAGGGTCCGGCACCTGCCAGACGACTGCATTATTGCCATCATAGATGATGGCAAACCCAATGATGGACCCGATGATGGAATGGGTGGAGCTGACGTTGAGCTCGAAGTAGGAGGCGCCGATGTTCCAGATAGCGGAGATGGTCAAGGCGCACACCATGCCGTACGCAAACATCTCCGGCTCGCGCAGGAAGGAGTTGATGTCGGCAATGCCGCCAGCAATGGTGGACGTGGACACGCGCCCCAGCACCATTGCCCCAGTGAACTCGAAGATAGCAGCAATCTGCACAGAACCATGCCAGTCAGCAGCGTTGTCTGCATTGCGAGCAATGGGGAAGGAGGTAGAGCTCGCACGGGGCAGTGCCAGGCGGCTTGCACATGCGCGAGCGGCTTGCACATGTTCAGGTTCTTACAACGACGGCCTGGCGCAGGGTGAGGGTCTTGGCCCCCACGGAGGTGCCGAACGCGTTGGCCACATCGTTAGCGCCTGCGGCACCAAGTTCGTACGTGTACGTTTGCAGTCAGCCAATGTGGTTAGTGCTGGCCTGCCACCGCGCTCACCTGTCCCGAACCCAAAAAGAAACGAGACAAAGGCTCCCACCACCACGAGCCATTGGTACTCGGGCAGCACGGGGTCCTCTACTGACATCATCTGTCTCAACTAGATGGAGGAGAAGCACTAGTTCGGCTGTCTAGTATTGACTCGCCTACTACATATATGTGTTAGAATGCCAATGCTCGGCATCATCAGGATTGTAGGTTATCTGGCATCTTCATGGATTAGAGGTCATGGAGTAGTCACAGGCGGCGCTGTCTGACATTTCCTCTCATCGTCTTTGGAATGTGTGCGGGGTGCTACAGCGAGCTCCTGGGCTGCCGCAAATGACACATCCGCTTAGCTGTGAAGGGAGCGGTTTCTTCTGAGCGGAGCGAGGAGATTAGATTTGATACGTGGGTTGCAGTGCAGACAGCGTTCGCAGGAGCAGCTGTGCGGGCAGCGGTTGGCCGGTTGGCGCAACCTACCCTGTGGGGGGTGACGGTGGCTACATGGCCCAGCCCAGCCCAGCCCAGCCCAGCCCAGCCCAGCCCAGCCCAGCCCAGCCCAGCCCAGCCCAGCCCAGCCCAGCCCAGCCCAGCCCAGCCCAGCCCAGCCCAGCCCAGCCCAGCCCAGCCCAGCCCAGCCCAGCCCAGCCCAGCCCAGCCCAGCCCAGCCCAGCCCAGCCCAGCCCAGCCCAGCCCAGCCCAGCCCAGCCCAGCCCAGCCCAGCCCAGCCCAGCCCAGCCCAGCCCAGCCCAGCCCAGCCCAGCCCAGCCCAGCCCAGCCCAGCCCAGCCCAGCCCAGCCCAGCCCAGCCCAGCCCAGCCCAGCCCAGCCCAGCCCAGCCCAGCCCAGCCCAGCCCAGCCCAGCCCAGCCCAGCCCAGCCCAGCCCAGCCCAGCCCAGCCCAGCCCCAGCCCAGCCCAGCCCAGCCCAGCCCAGCCCAGCCCAGCCCAGCCCAGCCCAGCCCAGCCCAGCCCAGCCCAGCCCAGCCCAGCCCAGCCCAGCCCAGCCCAGCCCAGCCCAGCCCAGCCCAGCCCAGCCCAGCCCAGCCCAGCCCAGCCCAGCCCAGCCCAGCCCAGCCCAGCCCAGCCCAGCCCAGCCCAGCCCAGCCCAGCCCAGCCCAGCCCAGCCCAGCCCAGCCCAGCCCAGCCCAGCCCAGCCCAGCCCAGCCCAGCCCAGCCCAGCCCAGCCCAGCCCAGCCCAGCCCAGCCCAGCCCAGCCCAGCCCAGCCCAGCCCAGCCCAGGTTGGATGGAGGTGGTGTGGGCCATGCAGGTTGGGGCCACAGCCCGGCACTTGGTGCAGAGCCAGCTCCAGCATGCCGCGGCAGCCGACTTCGTGGCAAGGTTTGCAGAAGCCTGTGCCACAGAGGTCCGGCTTTATGCCTTGCAGCATGGCTCAGCTTTAGTTTCATTAGAGTCCCACCTGCAGCCTGACCAGCCCCACCATGCCCTCCACATCCTCCATGATCATGCCTCAGCACAGGGCTGGCTTCTCCACTCCTCCCTCCTGGCTCAGTCTGTCACAGAGGTGCAGTACCTGGGGCGGGTCGTCAATGTGCCTATGACACCCCTGCCCAGCCTCCCCCCTCCAGGTGCAGTGAAGGTGGTGCTGAGCCTGCACTACCAGCAGGCAGCGCGGCGAGGCATCACGGCAGCGGTGCTTGCAGCCGCTGGGTACACTGCCAGCGAGTACACCGGGGAGGGGCTGCCTGCTGTCTTACACCCCACCTCCACTTTCGTGTTCAGCGAGCGCCTGTGTGACCACCCCCGGTACAGCTACCTGGCAGGCACACAGTGCGGGAATGGTGGGATGGTGGAGGCCTGGGTGTTCCCACCAGCGGGTGACCCCTCCTTAGCCTCTCTGCCTAGGAGTGTGCAGAACCCCATGGGGCGGTGGGGCCGTATCCAGGTCTTTAGGGAGGACGAGGTCCCTCTCCAGCAAGGCGCCGAGGGACCTGCAAGTCCCCTGCCTCCTCCTCCTCCCCCTCCTCCTGATCCCCCCTCAGCCCCCCCCCCCCTTCACCTAAACCACCCTGCTCACCCTCCCCACCTGCCCAGCCCACCCTTCAGCATGCTCCAGCCGATGGGCCCATGGCGGACGCCTCAGGAGCCACGAGCGCTTCTTTGTATGCCGGAGAGGCCGCGGTTCCTACCCTGCTCACCCAGGCGAGTGTTGAGGGGTTACCTGGATGGACCTGCTTTGTCCCCACCACCACCTCCTGGCTGCTGGCCTCCTAGCACGAAAGGAAGCAGAGGGCAGGTACACCCTCTTCGCCCTGACACTACAGTTGTTGCTACCCCCACCCAGCTCGCCCGAGTAGGGGGTAGCGCTGCTGTGGTGCTTGAGGGAATGCAGCCAAAGGGTGGCCTGCTGCTGCCGTTTGTGTCCGTTGAGGGCGTGGCGGCTCCCCGGCCTGCCACACCTAATGCCATCCCTACCCACCCCATTAGACCTCACCCCATTAGAGGGCGGCACTGCAGTGTGTGTTGCAGGCATCCAGCCTGAGTGTGCCCAGCTGTTGCAGCCTCTGCCCGACAAGGGCGTCATGGGCCCCGCGCCAGCCACACCTGCTGCCCCCCCTACCCAGCTCACCCCAGAAGTGGGTGGCACTGCAGTGTTTGCTGCAGCTATGCTGCTACCTCTGCCCGCTGCGACATCAGAGGATGACTCACCGGCAGTTTCCCTACGCCCTCGGTATGCCCGCCTTGCCAAGGGTGGTACCAAGGTGCTTCACCCAGCCACAGCTTCCGCCAAGCCTCAGCAGCTCCAAGCCCCGGCTCCAAGCCCTAGCTTCAAGCCCTCCCGCTTTGACTCTTCGTGGGGTCCGTCTCGCTCGTTGACCACGCAACGTACACCCAACACCGACCTCTGCACCGACCATTCGCCAGTAAGTAGGAGGGGGGGAGCGGCGGGTCCTTTTCTTGCAGGGTCTAGTCAGTCGCCGCTGGGCCCCCCCGCCCTGCCGATCATGCCCACCCCCACCCAGCACGCCCCAGCAGGGGGTGGCATGGCGGGGTACGAGGGTGGGAAGGGGGGTCAGGGTATCCAGGCTGGTTGGCCAAGCAGGCCAGGGCTCCCCCTCAGCTGGTTGGCCAAGCAGGCCAGGGCTCCCCCTCAGCGCCGGTCACGGCCACCCCCAGCTAGCTCGCCCCAGCAGGGGGTGGCATGGCGGGGTACGAGGGTGGGAAGGAGTTCAAGGGTGCCATTGCGCAACTGCAACAGCGGGCCAACCTTTTGGGGCACCCAAGAGTTCATGCCCCGCTGGCCTTCGTTCCTAGGACAGTTGGCAAGGAGACCTGCGCTTTTACAAGGTTGGGCAGGAGGGCTAGTCAGTGGGTAGAGGTAAGGGCTGGTAAAGCCTCAGGCACAGCCGCGCGGGTGTCGGCGGGGACAGGGCAGCTGGCGGAGGTTCCTGCAGTTGGCTTCTCTATGGTTGCGGACACTGCTACCCCCGTTGACATGGATGTGGCTCATCTCCCTCCCTCACCTTCCAACGTGCTCAGCTCCCCCACCCTGCGACCCTCATTGGGCGGACCCCCCACTCAACGCCCCATCGTCAAGGGCACAGCCGTCCTGCGGATGGAGAGGTTTGTCCGGGGTGCAGCTAGGACGCTCCAGGACCTGGTTGACCGGGCTCGCCGGCCCAGGGATCCGTGCCAGCTAGCCCACGGAGCTGGTACAACGCAGCCCACCCCAGCCCCGCAACCTGCCCATCTCTGCCCTCCCCTTATGGCCATCAGTCCACCCACGGAGGCACCTCAGATGGTCAGGTACGGGGTCATGGACTGTGACAGCTCAGAGGACAGTGACCATCCTATCTCCCCTCCTCGCGTCCGCTATGGGGTGCTCTCAGATTTGGAGTCCGTGGATGGTAGCATGGGGCCTGAGCAGCACGCCGGGCAGGCCGGGCAGCGCCGTTATCCCTCCCCTCTCATGCCAGGGGCGCGCTCTTGCGCAGGCCAGAGGGCAGGTGGGTACAGTGCGAGGAAGAGGTCTTGGCCAGCGCGTCAAGGGGCTAGGGTGCCAGAGGTTTTAGGGGGGGATGGTCAGGGGGGAGGTCAAGGGGCCCAACAAGGAGGCCTACAGGGGGGCCAGCATGGGGGCCAGCAGGGGAGTAGGGAAGGGGGAGGTCAGGGGGGTCATCAGGGGTGGCCTGGGTTGGGAGCAGGTTGGATGGTGGGTCCAGGAGTAGGTAGGAGGGTTAGGGAGGCTCGCTCGGTCGGAGGAGCGCCAGCGGGGCCAGTGGCGGTGTCAGCTGTAGGCTTGGGCCAAGAGGCCGTCGTGGGGCACGAGTTAGGGCGGGAGCGGAGGTTGGTCCTTTACCCTCCCCTACCACCTCGCCCGCCTTTAGCTCTCCCGGGCACAGCCCGTCACGCCGTCCCCTCTCCCTGCCGTAAGAAAGCGGTTTGCGTTGAGACGCCGCTCCCACCCCCTCCTCCTCAGGGCTCGCACGCTCTGTACAGTTCACGCGTAGCCCGCGCGGGGGCCCACCAAGTCTAGCCATGCAGCATCCGGGTGTGGCTGCCAGTTTCCAGGCAGTCACCCTCAACGTCAGGGGCCTAGCTCAGCCTCACAAGCTCCAGGCCATGCTGGATTGGGCTGCCAGCAGCACCGCACAGTTATTCTTCCTTTAAGAGTGCCACCAGGCGAAGTGCCTGTGGCAGTGGGCGGAGGCAGCCACAGGTGCCAAGCCGGGGTGACGGGGCCAATGGTTCTACAGCCCAGGCACCGGCCACTCCCAGGGCTGCCTAGTCCTAGTCAAGCCCTCCACCATCCTGCAGGGCTGCGCACAGGTGCAGTTGCAGGTAGACGGGGCACAGGGGAGGGGGTGAGGGTAGATGCAGAGTTAGCTGGCAGGCCAGCCTCGCTAGCGTGTGTGTACGCCCCAGCCCAGCCAGCAGGGGTTTTTTAATTGCATCCTCTCCCCGGACGACAAGGTGGGCACACCCGTGGGGTCGACCAACCAGCACGCGGAGGACTGGGTGGGTAGTAGGGGCGTAGGGGCAGAGCAGCTGGAGCGGTTGGTGGAGGAGAGGGGCTTGGTGGATGCCTCGCGCCGTATGCGCCCCACCTCCCGCGACCTCACGCACCTCAGCTACCGCTGGCAGACAGGGGCCCGCCTTGACCGCTGGTACGTCTCAGCCTCTGTGGCGGAGTGACAGTTGGACAGCTCCATCCAGGGCCTCAAGCCGGTCTCCACCGATCACTTCCCAGTGTCCGTGGTCATGTACCCTCCAGACCTGCCCCTCACAGCCCGCGCCCTGTGGCAGCTGCACCCCGCCCACCTTGATAACCCAGCCCTGCTCGACGGCCTGGCGGGCTACCTGAGTCTGGAAGCCGCCCACCACGCAGCCCAGCTTGCCAGCTCCCAGGGGCCGCAGCGGCGTGACGTCGATCGGGCTTGGTGGGCGCATGTGAAGCAAGGCCTCGCCCTCCATGCCCAGCGCTTCCTCAGAGCGCAACGCAGGGAGCAGCGGGATCTGCAACACCGTAGGGAGAAGGCAGCCACCGCAGCGAGGGCTCATGTGGTGTCACAGCTACGCCGTGCGGGTCAACCCGTAGACGCGTGCAGCGGTGCACCTGCGTGCAGCGGTGCAGCTGGGGGAGGTAGCAACGCTAGCGGGGGTGCAGGACAGGGAGCAGGGGGCGCTACGCTCCATACAAGCCAGTGCAGTCCCGGACCAGTGCTATGGAGATCGTTCCTCTTTCTACTTCTACCACCGCGACCAGCCGGCGCACACCCCTACTCTCATCTCCTCCCTGCAGCTCCCCACCCAGCCGGGCCAGGTAGCAGACCTCTCCAGCCCTGCATGTGTCCTGGCAGCCTGCCGTGCCTTCGAGCAGCACTTCTCGGCTTCCTCTCCCACAGGGGTGTACGCCGCCAAGCCGGTCGACCCAGCAGCTCGGGCCACCCTCCTCGCCAGCCTCACCTCCCGCCTCACCCCCGCCCAGACGAACAGTTGCGAGGGCCCCGGATCAGACCCCATGCTGTCAGCGGAGGAGTTGGGCCACGCGTTGCAGGGGTGCGCCCATAGCAAGGCCCCTGGCAAGGACGGCCTCCCTATGTAGGTGTATGACCGGCTGTGGGCGATGCGAGCCATGTTAAGGGAGGCTTTGGCAGATACGACCGATCCCGCACCTCTCTCAGAGTTCCTCACCGGCGTCATCACGTTGGTGCCCAAGACTGGCAAGCCAAGGGACCAGGTGGCCGGTTACCGCCCCATCACTCTTCTCAACTGCGATGTGCGGTTGGTGGCCAGGGCGCTGGAGGACCGGCTGCAACAGCCACTGGACCTGCTAGTGTCCCTCTCCCAATCGGCCTTCATCCTTGGGAGGGACATCAACGACAGCGTGCAATTCCACCTCAGCCTCCTAGAGTACTTGCAGCAGCGTGGGAGCCCAGCCTGGCTCTTGCTGCTGGACCTGGCAGGGGCCTACGACAACGTGTCTTGGGGTTTGCTCCAAGACACCATGGAGGCCATGGGTTCCGCCAGGACGGGCATGTGCGTTGGGCCCAACTGTTGCACCGGGGGGCCAGCAGTCAGGTGCTGGTTAACGGCCGTCTCACCGACAGCTTCCCCTTGGCCTCAGGGCTGCTCCTGGGCAGCGGGGCTTCCCCGTTGTACAGGTGCATCGCGCTCCAGCCCCTAGTCAGCTCCCTCAGCTCCCTGCAGGTGGCAGGCCGCATCAACACGCCCACCATCCCCCACAACCCTCTCTCCATGTGTCAGCCCTCCCTACTTCCAGTCCTCCCCTCTAAGGAGTATGCAGACGATCTCACCATCGCTGTGCTGGACAGGGTCAGGGACGGGGCGGTGGTGTTGGAGGCCCTGGGCCTGTTCCGGGCTGTGGGGGGGCCAGCCCTCAGCGTAGCGAAGAGCTCAGTGCTCCCTTGTGGTCAGCTGGTGGAGGTATCGGCAGCGGGGCAGGAGGGGGGCAGAGCAGGGGCGGGCAGCCAAGGGGGGGAGAGCGCGGGGGAGGGCAACGCAGGGGTGGCCAGCATAGGGGAGGGCAGGGGGGAGGGTGGGACGGGGGCAGGCAGGGCTCAGAGGGACAAGAGCGGGGGGTGGTAGGACTGAGGTGGAGGGGGGAGGTGGCGGGGCAGGGGGAGAGGGGGTGGCTAGGAGCAGAGGGCAGGGCCGGGGCGAGGGCGGGGCGGAGCGGGGGGGCCAGGCGGCGGGTGAGGGTGAGGGTGAGGGTGGTGCAGGGCCAGGGACCGGGGCTGGAGCCGTGACCATCCCCCCTGCGCCACAGGGCGTACCCGTCCGACACCTAGGGGTGCCTCTTGGGGCAGCTAGCTACTCCGCCATGAGCGAGGCTGCCTTTGGGGGGGCAGCAGCAGCCATGGTGGCCGCCCCCCCCCCCTGGCGACCGCAAGGTCTCAACCTGTTGGGTCGGGTACAAGTAGCGCAGCAATGCTTGGCGTTTAAGGCCATTTATCAGATGGCGTTCGTGCAGCCCCTGGCTGCAGCCGGAGTGGCGATGGGCAAGACGGTCAAGCGCTTTGTGGCAGCCTCGGACCTCCCCTAGGAGCATAGCCCCAACATGGCCTGCCTCTACCCCAACGACGCAACTTGTGTGATGCCGCGACGGGAGGGTGGGCTGGGACTGCCCGACCTGGAGATCACTAGCACCGCCATGCTAGCCAAAACTGTGGCCCAGCTCTTCTCGCCCAGAGTCAGGGAGTGGCAGCCCTTGTTGCACAGCCTGCTCGCCGACCCCCAGCACAGCCTCAACACCTAGGTAGTCACGGACCCCACAGCCTCCCCTGTGCCCAACCTCAGCCCCCGCCTGCAGGCCCACGTTACAACCATTGCACATTTCAAGCTCCACCGCGTGGTGGCCCCGGCCGCCCAATCTCACTTCTCGGTAGTGGCGGAGTCGCTGCGCTTCAACGCTCTAGTCAGACTGTGGGGCAGGCCAGACAGTGACCCCCTGGCTGTTGAGGCCCTGCGCTGGACCCACGTACGACACGTGCGCGAGGCCCTCCATCGACCCCGCTCCGCCTTCGTCTCAGCTGAGCAGCAGGCAGCCGTGAGGTGGGAGGCTGACATGGCGCGGGCTACCCTGCCGGAGCCGTGGCAGCAGGTGGTGGATGCTCGGCAGCTCCCACCACCGGAGTGGGAGTGTGTGTGGGGCGGGACGGGCTTCCTGGTGCGGCGCGTTCCCTCTCAGCGGCCGACCCACTGGGTGTCACCTAGCGGTAGGCTTGTGGCCCTGGACGCTCAAGGGCAGGGTCCCTTGGGGGCTGTAGGGGTTCATCCCGGGGTGGAGTGGCAGGCTGCAGCAGCTGTCCCTTGAGGAGCGTGCTGCCCACATGCGGCCGCTCCCGAAGCAGGGGGGGGGCCAGCTGCCCCTGCAGCGATGGAGCCTAGGGGGGGGCAGGGGGGGGACGAGGGTGGGGGTAGGGACAACGGGCAGACAACGGGGGGGGGAAGGGCACAGAGTTTTGGGCGCAGTAGGGGTAGGGGTCGGGGCAGGGGTCGTGGGAGGGCTGGGGATCGCAGCGGGGAGCGGGGGGCAGGCTCAGCGGGCAGGGAGGCTCCCCCCTCCTGGGCTAAGGAGGAGTGGCTGCTCGGCCCTTGGTCCCAAGTGCAGCTGGACCCTCAGGTTTGGGGCATGGGCAACACCTCCCTCCTGGTGCTCACCGTCAAGGCAGCACGGTTGCGCCTCACGCAGCTACAGCGGGCCCGCCTCGACCCCACCTATCCCGCTAGTGGGGGCCTATGGCCAGCCCTTTGGGGGCCGCGCCCGCCGTCGGGGGCTGAGCCAGCTCAGGTGCTAGCCGTCGCGGGAGCTGGCCATCGGACCTTGGAGCAGCGCTGGCTAGATAGCGCCACCCTCTTGGCAGCGCAGCGGGCAGCAGGGGAGTGGGAGCAGCAGGGCAAGGATGTAGAGGAGCTGCTCCCAGAGGAAGTGCAGGGCAGCCAGACACCGCGCTAGACCTCCTCCGCGGCCCACCCCGGAGCTCAGGGCGGTGCAGCGGGCAAAGCGGCAGCTAGACGCCCAGCTCCGACCGGGAAGGGGGGGCAGGCACAGCAGCAACAGGCGAGCAGGCGCGCTGCCAGCTGCCGGACATGGAGCTCTGGATGGCATGGTGGACGAACTAGCCCGCTCAGCCCAAGCCGGCCAGCCTTTCCTAGAGGTGTGGCAGGAGCTGCTGGACCCCACCCTCCCCCGGGAGCATGTCATTGTGGCGTGGCGGGTGCTGCACGGGAGCCTCATGGTGGGGGCCATGTGGGGCCACATCCTGAAAGAAGCTGCGGCCCCTGCTTCTTCAGCCTGTCGCCTCTGTCAGCTGGGACCCCTGGAGACGCTCACCCATGCCGTCCTCACCTGTCCCTCCGTGACTCCCGCTTGGGTGTGGGTGTTGGACGTGTACGGCCGCCTCACAGGCACCCGCCCTCCCTCAGGCGACGCTCTCCTGCTCCTCAGCGGGCGCCCTACACACAGTGAGGATGGCCCCTTTCACCCCCCCGATGCCCACCTGTGGCTACGCCTACGCGTTGCCTATTTGGGGCAGGTGTGGCGCATCCGGAGCTTGGGCCCAGCCGCAGCGCTACAGCCGCAGTCGCTCGCCCATCGGGTGGCGCAGGGAGTCATCTTCACCCTGTCGTCGGCGGTGCGGCGGGACTTGTACCGGGTGGGTAGGGACATCCGGGTGGGGCTGGGCGGCGCCGTCCCGTCCACGTGGTTCAAGGGGAGAGACCCGCGACTGGATGAGAGGAACTTCGCGAGCCTGTGGCCTACAGCTTCGGGAGGGTGGTTCCAGCGGCAGCAGGGGGAGCGGGTTGTGGGCCTGTCGTTGCAGTGGCCTGTGCCCGCCCCCCCCATCCTAGGGGCCGCAGCGGAGCCCGGCTTGGAGGTTGTTGGCTGTACGGGAGGCCAGGGTATGGGAGTGGTAGTGGGTATGGGAGTGGGAGTAGTGCCTGTCTGTTGTTTAGGCTGGGTAGTTTAGAGCGTTGGGGTGGGTAGGATGGGGTTTGGGAGGGAGGGGACAGAGGGGCGCCGTCTTTTTGTCCCCTGGGTAGCTAGGGGGAGCTCTCGCGGGTGGGGGTTGCCCTCGCGGGTGGGGTTTCTTCTGGGGCTGGGTCGGGTGGGTGGGTCGTTTTCTCGTTAGCGTATAGTAGGAGGGCTTGTGTCTTCAAGGCATCGACTCCTGTCTTGTGTGGTCTTGTCGCTTGGTTTGCCTGCTCTGCTCTCCTCTGACGGTTTTCTATCCTGAACTCTCACCTAGTGCGGTTTTGGTTCCTTATCTTCCTCTGTAACTCTCCTTCTACCCCCCCCCCAAAGAAAGGGGTGCCGCCAATGGCGGGGGTGACCCGCTTGACTATCGTAAGGTCTACTGCCTAATGCCGACTTCAGCTAATGCAGGCGGCATATCGAAGACATCAGTAGACAACAGCGGACGTGCCTGACAGCTCCCGGCATGTGCTATTCACTGCATGCTAGCAGCCAACCTCTAACTTCTCAACTCAACTCGACTCATTGCAGCCAATGGCCAGCGTCGCATTTACCCCAATAGCCAGCCCCCGATTTCCAACTGTCTGGCATCGCACGGTGCGACGTATGGCCGTCAGGGCACAAGCGAAACCGATCCTTGTGGACGTGCCCGTCTCCAATCACGGCGCCAGGGTGAGATCGCCTGCTGCGACGACGACAGCAGTGGCAATCGCAACTGCATCAGTCAACGCCTCACAAAAGGGATTTGTTTGACCACGAGTCAGTGCCAGGGTCAACTGCGTGGGTCAGGTTCTTTTGCCTGTAACACCTTACATGGGCAAGGGAGCACTATGACTGCATTGCTTTGACTGATGCTTATGGTACTCCGTCCTTGCATCCATGCTTTGTGCATCACCACTCTCCTATACTTTACACATGATACCCTATGACAAGTAGCACAAGTTCAGAGCATCATCAAAGCTAGCGGAGGTTTAGCTTGTAGATATCACACTGCCTAAACCCATGCTGCAACCATGTCACACATGTATCAAGAGTACTTTTGGTATGGCCCTGTGACCACCTGCGCAGCCAGCAGCTGTATGATGTATAGTGCTGTTGTGCCAGCTCTGCCTGCTGCCATCGAATGGAATGGCGTCCAACCAAGAAGTCATGTTGGTCTGCTACAGCTGTGGCAGAAGCTCTTACTCATTGAGCATAACGTCATGCCTGCAACAGGTGCGATTTGTGCTGTACAAGAAAGGCCTGGCAGAGCAGTACGACATTAAGTCCCCGGCTGACTTTGGTAGGCTGGAGAGGGCCTCACCAGGGCAACCACCCCAGCCTGCCAGCTGTATGACATCTCACATGCAGCCAGGGCAGGTGCAGAATAGTATCTTCCTGCCCTTTCCCTCCTTACCCTTAGCACATCAGCTCGCTCACTTGCCCGCCTGCCTGCCCATCTGCCTGCCTGCCTGCTGACACGTTGCCTGCCTCAGGTGGTCTGAAGTCCGCGACGTACCTGGAGCTCAACGCGCAAGGCAAGATGCCGGTGCTCATCCAGCCTGGCGGGCTCAACTTGCCTGAGAGTGAGGTCGGACTCAGCTGCAGCCGCCCACCTCCCTGCCTTACCCGGTGGCACGCTGCCTCCCATTGACCACTGGCCACCCGTCAACACCCAACAGCTGCATGCTGGACAAGGCAGTGGCCCTGAGACCCTAATCTGACTTGGGCAGCTGTGCTGAGCAAGGCTGGCCACACCTTCTCCCCACACACGCAGCCAGCTGGCCCTCCTCCCCACCCCAATGTCCCGCACATCGAGACTCGTGCCTTGGGCGCTGTCCCGCCTGGCCTGCTGCGGTGTGGCAGGTGATCGTGCAGTACCTGCTGGACAAGTGGCAGGGCCAGGGGCCCAGCCTGGTGGCTGACACCTCTGAGACCAGGGCCCAAGGGGCTCTGATTACGCGCATCCACGACCTGTACATCGCCCCAGTCCAGGTGCGCTGTGGGTTGGATGCATGCACACGCCCTGCACCTGGGTAGGCAAGTGCAGCGAACAAGGCCAAAGCTCAGACGAGATAAGGCCAGAGTCGTCCCAGTCGTCAAGGTCCAGCCATTGCTCTCCTAGTCAGACCATATTGTCTTGCCCGCAGCCTCATTGCCAAGGCGTGCCTCCCCACCCCTGCGCATACGGCCTGATGAACAGCAACCCACAGATAGGACCTCACACTTCAGCCACATTAGAGACAGCAGCACTCTCAGGGACTAGCTGACATGGCAAGACACATCAGGATTCCAGCAGTGGGCCATGGGTTGGGCTAAGCCTCAACCTCACCATATTATCACCCTAACCTCACCCAAACCTCACCCTAACCCTCACCCTTACCTAACCAAACCGAACCTATCTGAACCTAACCTAGCCCTACCCCATGGGTCCTGGCATTTGGAGAGGTGTGCACACTGTAGGGTGGGTGTTAGCGCTGCTAGCTACTGCCATAGTCTCGTGTGTTCACATGTGGAGTCATGGGCAGGCAAGCGGGCAGATGAACAGGGCTGCACCCCAGGCGGAAGTTTCTTAGGCAGCTCCTCACCCAGCAACCTTGTGAACAGGATGGGTCAAATGGCTTCGAACCTCCCTCACTCGCAAGAGGTTGGGGAATCGACACCCGCAAGGGAGCCATATATATTGGGTGCGATGTGTTTCTCATCAGAGGGCGGTGCCCGCCATCCCGCGGGTTGGGGCCTGGAGTGGGGTAGGCTGTCGGCCTCTTGAGCGCTCATGAGGGTAAACCCAACTCCTAGCCAGGGCGTTTGTGGTGTGAGTGTGCCCTGTTGGCATACATCAGCCCACGGGGGCCCTGCTCAAGGCTTAAAAGACTGGAAGGGGCGCTTGGTTCCTTAGCTCACTCACCTCTGAGCGAGTCACTCTTTCTGTCTTTCTTTATTACATTTCTCCTTTCTGTGAGTGTGCAGGGCTGCATGTACCGCGTCATGGATGACGCGGGTGTTCGGGCAGCTCAACTAGCTCAGATTGCTTTCCAGCTGGACGTCATCGAGGTGAGGCAGGCAAGGGCTGGATCTGGTCAGGCTGGAGGACATGAGCCCTGGTCGGGCTCTGGAGTGTGCAGCGAATGTGGCTATGCCTGCGTGTAAGGTGCTGCCCTGCACCATAGCTGTGTGCCTTGGCCTGGTGTATAGTGTTTGGTGTATACTGGGCCGGGCAGTGGCTATGGCATGGCGCCATAGCTGTGCCTTGGCCTGGTGCACAGAGCGGTGTGGTCAATGGACTGGGCATCAAGCCCATCTGCTGCTACACTGGCTGCTTAAATGCTTGTCAAGTTTGGCGCGCCTGATGGCCAGCTGCCTAATGTCAAGTGATGTATGGCTTGCAGAACACTATCACCGGCAAGCCTTTCATTTGCGGGGAGCATGTGACCACCGCTGATGGAGCCCTGTTCCCGACCATGGTGCGTGCTGCGATAGTAAACTTGCAGTGGGTACCAGATTCCACCTGACAACCATGGCACCCTGGAGCAGCTGCTGTTTGCATCTTGTTACAGCAGCACTATTTGGCAGTTGGCATGGGGTGATACCTGCGCACCACAAAAGTTTGCACACTGGCTTGACCTGGTGCCAGCACTCGCGCCCGCCTACCAGTAAGTGCCACACTATCCTCTCAGCGCATTGCATAATCTGACCACATTGCGTGAAGCTGGTGCCAGCAGTCGCTCACCTCTCCCCAGCCCCCGGCCTCATGTGGGGATGGGCATGGCAGGCACTCAGGCAGGCTGCAGGCAGGCCCCAGGCAGGGGAGGCACGGGCAGAGGTGTACTGGCATCTTGCCCTTCTGCCAGCTGGCTTGCACAAGCCATGCATGCTGTCCATGAGGGTGGTGGGTGGACAGCGTAACCTCACACACGTGCCCGCTCCTGCGCTTAGATGTAAAGAGTCACACACCCGGAGCTGGGCACATGCCAAGGTGATGCCCACTGCCACCCCTGCTTGCCAGGTGTTCCTGTTGCACATGCTGCCCAAGTTCGGGTGGTCGGACCTGTTCAGCTCCCGGCCAAAGCTAGGCGCCTGGTGGCGGGCCGTACAGCAGGACAGCGAGGCCTGCAAGGTGCCTGCCTCACCTGCCGCACCAACCACCCTGGACCTGACCCATGCCCCTCACCCTACTACGCCCACTGCTGTAGCTCACGTGACACGGGAGTCCCCTTTTCTTGTCACAACAACTCCACCATTTCATTTGTTTTTCTCACCGCACCCATCAGCACCAGCAATGGGAGGTAGAGGGTGATGGGAGGTTGGCATGACAGCTGATGGTTACCATCACACATCACACATACCCCCCTGGATCATCAGTCAAGCAAGCTGTTGGCTGGCGGTCTAATTATGAGGGTGCTAAACACCCCTCATCTCATCCCTCATCCCTGAATCATCAGCTATGTAGCCTGATGCCTGACGCCTGATGCCTGGTGCCTGCAGCCTGATGCCTGATGCCTGACGGTTGCAGCCATGCAAGCACAGCTGCCATCATCATCAACACCATCCCCTCTTCTTGTCTAACGCCTTGTGCTGGCCACAGGTGATTGGTGAGGTGCAGGGCGGGCTGGACAGCTGGGAGGCGCAGGGCAGGTGGCGTGACATCCTGGACCAGGTGCAGCGGCACCCTGAGCTCAAGTGGGCACACTGACACCAGCAGCACGGGAGCTGTGGAAGTGCCCCGTACTTGAATTGGTAGTTGTGAAGGGAGGTTACCCACAGGTCGACACCCTGGCAGGAGAAATCTTGCGTGGGAGGGAGTGGTGATAGGCGAGGATGGGGAGGTTGGGAATGCCTGGGGGGGAGGGCGCACTCCTGCTTAGAAGGCACCCAATCAGCAGCGTTCAGTTTGCTTGGGTCTGGTTTACAATGTCGAAGCCGCCGGCAATATGGACTCGACATGAGAGCCCGCGTGTTGATCGGGTCACACTGATGAAGCCCCAGGTCAGGGGTTCAATACTCCAAAGGTCACGGTTTACGGTTAGGTGCACCCTATCATGTCTGTAGTCCTCAATAACAACCTTTCACTAGCGACCGACAAAGCACACCGGCGACCGAGAAAGCACACCGGCTTCAACCCATGCAACACAGGACCAGGCATCGACATACTGACAGGCAGAGTCTCTGTGCCTGCGCCTTTCAATCGCCTGCCAGCCATGCGCAGGCGACATGAGGCCAGGAGGACAGGGCTGGGACAGGAGGCTGAAAGCTGATCAGCCGGATGGCGGGGCAGCACAGGAGCGCCACTGAGGCTTTGACACCGGGTAGCTGACCACCGCACGCACCATGAGACTAACCTGCCCAAAGCCTGGCTAAGCGCATGCCCCATGCTCCTGAACTCCACAGGCAGGAGATATCTTGCGTGGGAGGGAGTGGTGGTAGGCGAGGATGGGGAGGCTGAGGATGCCTGGAGCAATGGCGCACTCCTGCCTAGCAGACACCCAAGCCGTCGGCCTTGGGTCCGTGTGTTGATCGGGTCATACTGCTGATGCCCCAGGTCGTCTAAGGTCTCGGTTTTCGCCTAGGTGCAACCGCGTAGGTGGCCACATCTGCAGTACTCAATAACCACTTTTTACTAGCGATCGACACACCGGCGGCCGAGACAGCACACCGGCGACTAAGGACCAGACAATGACATATAGAGTGATAGGTGGCTTACACCGCTTAAGCCGTCAGGCTGCTAGGCCGCCCTCCCCCTCTAGGGTTTCGGGACTTTCTGTAACGCACTCCTATGCAAGGTGTACAAACAAAGGTGCACATGGGCTCAAAATGAAGTCATACAAGTTGTCATTATTGTTCTAAAAAGACATGGCAAACTCCGGCTGCTCCCTGATGGATCTCGTGGCAGTGCACTGTCGCGAATGATGACACACGCATTAGGACATGACAGCACTCAAAGATAAAAAGCATGGCGTCATCCACTGTGCCATGCTGTAGGCCGCTAACCTGAGCTCTCGGGGGGCGAGTCCCTAGCCCCGACCCTCTCCCACGCCCTGAGCCCCACCGCCCTGAGCTTACCCGTAGGAGTCTCCCCAGACGCACCTAACCCCGCTTGATGCCTTGTGCGGTGATTCCCCAAAGGGGGAGAGAGCGGGCGGCTCTTGGTTGGGGAGCCTAGGGCCGAGTGGCCGCCACCCCCTAGGGGAAAGGGCGGGGGGGGGGGGCAGATGGTTGAGGACTGCTGCTGTTGCTGCTGCATTGGTCTGGTTGGGCAGGGTGGGGCGACCTGGTGCCACAGTCTTGGCTGTTGTCTGGCTGGGGCCTGCTGCTGCTGCTGCTGCTGCTGCTGCCGCTGCACTGCGCTGCACCTGGTTAGGCGAGGCGGGGCGGTTGCCCGGCGCAGCTGTCTTCCCCGGAGCCTTACCGGCTGGTGCCCGGTTAGGGCCCCCTGCTGTTGCTGCTGCTGCTACTGCACTGCGCTGCGCCTGGTTAGGGGGGGCAGGGGGCGGGGGAGGGTTAGGATCTGCAGGCTGGTTGTCCTCTTCCATTGCTGCGGCAGCCGCTGTCGCACCCTGCTGCTGTTGTTGATGCTGCTGCTGCTGCTGTTGTCGGGTAGCGAGGGACCTTGGTAGGAGAAAAGCTGCAGGCTGGTCCGCAGCCGCATACTCACATGCTGCCTCAATGCTGCACTCATCCATGCTCTTCAGGTCTGGCTTGCTGAGGTCTGCCTCCCAGGGGGTAGGTAATCTGCTTCCCCTTCCAGGTGGTGATGATGGCTGTGCGTGACTTGTTGCACTCAAATCGCATGCCCTGTACAGGGGATCGCACACTGCTCTTATCCACAACTGCCTGCAGCTGCCGGCGAGCTGGCCACACGATCCGTTGTAGCGGACCCTTACCCAGGTCTGCTGGGAGTGCGGCCTGCTGGGCAGCAGCCAGAACGCTGAGGGCTGAGGCATGGGAGCCAACACTGACCTTAGCGATAGTGGGGCTAGAGTGCATCACCCGGGCATCAGTGACGCCGACGCTGGTGCACAGAGCCTTGATGGCTGCCTCATCAGGGCGGGGGGCAAAGAAGACCACCACCCCTGCATTGTTGCGCTGCTCTGTTGCTAGCTGTATGCTGAAGGCCATTGCTATTACATATAGAGAGGCAAAGTCTGTGTGCCTGCGCCTTTCACGCGACATGACTTGCAGTGCCAGCCATGCGCAGGCCGCACGAGGCCAGGAGGCCAGGGCAAGGACAAGAGGCCGAAAGCTGGTCCGCCGGAAAGGCGGGACAGCCCAGGAGCACCGCTGAAGCACAGTTGAGAAGGGTGTCACCACATACTTGCTGCTCCCTTTGCTTGCCGCATGGTTTCACAGCATGATACGCACTGGGCTGGAAGGTAGCTAGAATCAGCCCTCTCTTCAAGGACACAGACCCCACAGACCCCAACAAGTACAGAATGCTTGCTGTGAGTAGTGTGTTGTACCGCCTGTATGCTGACGCCTTGCGACACGTGCTGACTGCCTGGTGCATGGCACACAAAGTGCTGCCAGCTGTGCAGTTTGGGTTCATCCCGGGACGCAACACCATGCAGCTCATGTTCATTGTCCGCCATCTTGTCCACGCTCAAAAGGCCAGCGCAGATGCCAAGCACCGCAAGCTTTTTACTGCCTTCATTGACTTCAAACAGGCCTATGACCACATACCTCGACAACAATTGTGGGAGCACTTACGGGTTGGGGTCAAGCTGCCACAGCCCTTGCTTGCCTGCCTGGTGGGTCTGTATAGGGATGATAGATGGCCCCCACCGCACCCTTCCAAGTGACTCCGGACCGAGGTGCCAAGCAAGGCTGCCCAATCAGCGCACTCCTGTTTGCTCTCTATGTTAACGACATCAGTAAGGAGTTTCTGGGTCATGTTGATGCTGTGAGGGTGCAAGGCACACCTGTCACCCACTTCATGTATGCTGATGACCTGACCCTGGTGAGCACCTCGCCCCAAGGGCTGCAGCGGCTGGTCTGCCAGCTACAAGGCTTTGCAGACAGGAAACACCTTACAGTCAATGTGGGCAAGTCAAAGGTGGTGGTCTTCAATGGCAACTCACAACTACAGCACCTAGCATTGGGTACAAGCATGAGATCCTGCCTGTGGTGAGAGAGTTGAAGTGCTTAGGCATGCACTTCAATCCCAGCGCCACCCCTGCTTTTGCTGCCACTCATATGAGGGCTGGCATGTTCCTCGCCATGCGCCAGGCATGCAAGCGTGCTAGAGAGTATGGGGTCCTGCAGGATCCAAATGCCCTATGTCACCTCATTAGAGCACTCGTGCTCCCCTTGGGGCTGTATGGCAGCCAGGTATGGGGCACTGCCTTCCTTGGGCACGGTGTGCAGCTCTCCAACCCAGTGCTCAGCTTTCTCAGGTTTGCTGCCAGGGTACGTAGCTCAATGTCAGGCCTGATGGTGCTGCATGAGTTGGGGCAGCTGCCCCTCCAGCTTTACTGGCTCAGGGCTGCCTGCAAGTTCTAGAACACTGCTAAACTATCCCACAGTGACCTGCTAATGAGGGTCATCAAGGCAGATGTGGAGCTAGGCAGGAGCTGTCAAGCATGTTGGAGTGCTCAGTTCCAGCTGGCCGCCAGAGAGCTGATGGGGGGTGAGTTTACTTTGAGCCCGGACATGGTCCTAGGCACCAAGGCTATGGAAGTCAAGTGGCTCGAGAGGTGGGGGAGGCGTTGGGTTGGGTTTGCGGGAGACCCTAGACTGCCTGAGACGGTGCATCGGGAGAGATGTTCGTATGCTGCATGGTTCAAGCATGGGGACGGCATTGGCATCAATCACATGGCACCACACCTGCTTAACAGACAGCTCTCTACAGAAGTTCGCACGAGCCTGACTAGGTTCAGGTTAGGCAACAGCGGTCTGGGGGTGGAGAAGGCTCGGTTTGAGGGGGTAACTTTCATTGATCGCACATGCACCAGATGCACAGAGGGGGTAGTGGATGACGCCATGCATTTCATCTTTGAGTGCACTGCCACGAGTTCCATCAGGGAGCAGCCGGAGTTTGCCATGACTTTACAGAACAATAATGAGAACTTGCATGACTTCATTTTGAGCCCATGTGCACCTTTGTTTGTACACCTTGCTCTAAAGTGCGTTGCAGAAAGTCCCGAACCCCTAGAAGGGGAGGGCGGCCAAGCAGCCTAACGGCTGACGGTTTAAGCGGTGTAAGCAACCTATCTATCTATCTGACACCCGGTAGCTGACCATTGCACGCACCATGCGGCTTTACTGCCCAAAGCCTAGCTATGGGCATGCCCCATGATCCTGAGCTCCATAGGGGGTGCATGTGGGGCCCAGGGCAGCCTGCCAGGGGTGCCAGCCTGTGTAAGCGCGTGGGCACCCAGGCAGCCTGTCCAGGCTGGGAGCTGTCTAGCTTTGGCGTTGGCCATGACCCAAGACTGAGACCGGGGCTGGGAGGTGTGTGCTGCTGTCAGCGGTGCACCCTCAGTCGGACAGTTGGAACGAGTTGGTTGATCAGTTGGACAGGTGCTGCGCCAGGGGTGAGTCGGGGGGGAGCTTGATGCCACCCGCTGCACCCCCTCCCTCCTCATCATCACCAGCCTGCACACCAACAGCAGCAGTGGCAGCAGCAGCCGTAGCAGCAGATTGACACCTGGTCTGGCAGCAGTCATCCTGAGCACCAAAGCACCTCATCCCGAGCAGGGCTGCCATTGCTGGCCTTGCACATCCGTGGCACCTGGCTAGGTGAAGGCGACTTCAGCGTTAACCCTAGCAACTACTCGACACAACCCACAGCTGGCCATCAAGCCAGGTCGCTGACACGCTCACATAGCTCACAGGTACAACACTGGCGCCTTTGCAGCTGCTAAGGTCTATGACTGTAGGAGTGACCATCGCAGGTGCATAGGCAGCAGGCGGGGTCAGGAGGCAGGGCGGGCAGGCAGGGTCGGCAGGCGGTGTTAGGAGACAGGGCGGGCAGGCAGGGTCAATAGTAGGCCTGGCAGCGGGCAGCATGGCAGCGCACCTCAGGCAGGCTGTGTATCCCCTAACGCAGCCTCTAGCCGCCGCAACTCCTTCAGCCCCTCCTCCTCCCCTTCATCCGGACCCGCCTACAGCACAGCACCAGCACTGCCTCGCACGCAAGATGCTAGCCGGCCTAACCCTTGCCTGCGCCGGCCTGCCCAGGAGCCCAGCCCTGCGCCATCACTGCCAGCATGTGACGCTGTGCCTGCCTGCCTGCCTACGGCCAACTCGCTAGCATGCTGGGCCGCCCCTGGACCTACCCCTGCCGCCCCTGCGCTGCCTACCACATCCCTACAAACCCAAGACTCCACCACCCTAACATACACACTCTCATTGGAACACTGCCCTGCTGCCACCTGCTCCTCTGCTGCACCCCGGCCTTATGCACCCTGCCCTGCTGCCCCTGCTACTGGTCCCACCCACTGCCTCCCACCTCTATGACGCCCTTGACCTCAGGGATGTAGTGCATCAGCATGTTCTCAATGCCGCTCTTCAGGGTCACGGTGGAGGATGGGCAGCCGCTGCAGGCGCCCTGCGCAGCCGCACAGCCACAAGCCGCTATCAGGCAAACCCCGCACAGCAAAAGATCAGAGCTGGACACCCAGCAGCGCACCATGCGGATTGCTGCATCCATGGCCAGGGCTGAGTGTCAGCACATGCTAGGGTTTGTCCCCAACTAGGTTTGGTTACTAGTATTTACTGCTAACTAGGATCAGCTAGTTGCTGTCTGCAACTAGGAAGAAAGTCAGAGCAGGGCTGACCTGGCACCAGGCTGCTGGCCGCCATGTCACCGTGCCCCCATGCAGACAGCCACACCCTGCTCTACCTCCCCTTGCTCAAACACCTACAGCAGCCAGCCTCCCTACAGCCTCCCTAGAGGCAGGTCAGCAGGGGCCGCCCAGCACCCACCAGCATCTTCACAGTCACCACTCCTGTGTCAGGGTCAAAGCTCTTGTACGTGATGTCACCGCCGTCCTCCTGCACACACTCACACACACACACACACACAAGGCTGGCGGAGTGTGACACCCCGCAGCACCCCTGCCACTGCCATTGCCTCCTCCGCTGTCCTTGACATCACGCCTTAGCCTGAGGTCATCACCACGGCATGCCAGGCCCCAGCCAGGCAAGCAGCCCGCCAGTAAGGCTGCTCCCGTAGCAGTGGGTTTGCATTCAGGAAGGCCTTCACCCTGGCCCTGCCATGTCACCTGCCTTGATTGACTCCCACTGGACAGCAGGCTCTGATCCCAACAAGGGGCAGGGCCTGGCAGCGGGAACAGGCTGAGCTGATCACACATCCCTGTGTGGCTCAAGGCAGGACGTACACGCAAACCAGGGCCCCACCAGCCACCTCCAGTAAGCAGGGTGCAAGACCAACAACCTTGGTAGGCTTTGGCTACGTTGCTTGTGTGCCTGTCAGTGCTGCCTGTTCCAAGATTTGATTGACTAATTCATTACTTACATGCTGCATGGCTCCTGCTGATCCCTGCATCTATCACAAACACCTGCACCCAACCCCCCTCCCTGCTGCACTGCAGCCCCACCATGACTGCCGGCCTGATGCGAGTCTCCAGCAGCTCCTTGATCATGGCCACCACCTGCATCACACCTCACACTGCCACACGTTACACTGCCCTCCGCACCCAACAACAACAACACAGCGTGCATTGGTGCAGCACAAGAGAGGGTAGTGGGCTAGGCAGAGGGCTAGGCACAGGGCTGGGCAGAGGGTTATGCAGGTCAGACTGAGGCCAGTCAGCTGTCCTTAGTAGAGGGCGGCGGTAGGCCAGGCAGGACGCAGCCCTCGCGCCATGCAGTGCAGTCTGGACCATGTGAGGGATGGCAGGGACTGTAGCAGTCCTGCTGCTGGTAGTCACGCTGCTGCTGGCAGTCCTGCTGCTGCACCCTATGCCCAGCTATGCACCTGTGCACTGTTTGAGGGCAGAGCAGAGAGGCTAGCGGCAAGAGTCAAGAGGAGGTGCCTGATGCTAAGAGGAGAGTGTTGGGTGGCTTGGCGTTGGCACGGGGAGCCACATGTGAGCCACCTAGCTGAAAGCCTGCTGGCCCAATGTCTCCGTCAGACAAGCTGCAGAGCTGGCTGTTGACTTGGCGGCGCAGCTAGCGCTGGCTGTAAGGGAGATCATGAGGTGGCGGCCACAATGGTGGCAGCAGCAGTGGTAGAGGTAATGGTGGTGCTGGTGGTGCTGCCGGCTGACGCTCCTGCTGACTCCCGCCTCCACCTCGTCATCGTCCTCGTGGATGGCGGTGTCAGAGCGAGCCAGTGTGGCGGCGTCAGTGAACAGCGGCTCGCCTGATGCAAAGTGGTCCATGATGGCTGCAAAGGCTAGGGGCTTGAGCACGGACCATGACGCATCAGCCTGGGCACGGGCAGGGAGGCGGGGCAGCCTGGGGCGGCACACCAGGCAGGGCCAGGGCCACAGTGCGACCAGGTTTAGAGCAGGGTCGGGGTCCGGGCCAGGCTCAACGTCTCACCCCAGCTACTGACCCCGCTGCCCTGCTGCCCCGCTGCCCTGCTGCCCCCGCTGCCCTGCTGCCCTGCTGCCCCGCTGCCCTGCTGCCCTGCTGCCCTGCTGGTCTTGCCTTCTTGGTGATGGTGATGAAGTCCGCCCCTAGAAACACACTGGTCACCCCATCAATAGCGAAGAGGCGCTTGGCCAGTGGGGACTGCAAGCCCTCCCGTGCGTTTGAAAACTCATGGCTGCCAGACTGCAGGCGGTCACAGCCAGTGCAAATAAAACGTTCGAGCCAGGCTGGCTGGGTGCACAGGAGTGGAGTGATCAGGCTCACCTCCATGACCGGCTTCCCAGGAACGAACATCAGGCTCTGGGGATTGGGTGTAGGCTGTGTTTGGATGAACAAGCTCCTGTGCTGCTGCCACAAGCATGCTGGCACAACCGGCCGTGCAGTCAGCGCTGCAGCACTCTGGCTCCAACCATTTGCAGAAGTCGGCCAGACGGCCCAGATAAGCTGGTTGCTAAGATGTCTTGCAGCTGGCTGGGAAGGCTGGGGATGAAACCCGCAGGACGTTGCTGCCTGCACATGCGCAATGCTTTACATAGCGTCTGCGTTCAAAGACAATCCACTCTACTCCGCACGAAAGACAGGTGCTGCACCTGCGCGCCACACGCAAGACCCGGCGCATCCCGGAACAGTGTCGAAGCCCACCGTGCTCTAGCCCAGAAAGCAGCTCGGGGCAGCATAATGTTGTGGTGTGTGCCTGGCACGGATACCAAGCACAGCTAGTCATTGCCGTAACCGATATCACAACGACCTGGAATGGGGATCATAGAACCCTACAGCTCTAATCCTACTCATATGCGTATGTGCTGTATGCTGGCCTGAGGCGCCCCCACACAACTCACCCCAGTCAGTCCCTTATTTAAGGCTTGTCAGGAAACAGTAAATCGAGGAAATCAGGGTATCAGAAACACACAAGCAGCTTCGACTGTTCCTGACATACATAGCCAAGGCCAACCCCAAAGACATCAGCTAGAAAGATCACCTTACCTACCAGGAGGCAGTGCTGAAGCGGTGGGAGCCGTGTAGGAGGTGAGCCTTAAGCCACTCTGGGTTTATCACAGGTTTCGGCTGTACGGCGGCAAGCGACGAGTCATGTCATACGTCTGGAGCATGGCGAGCTTGCAGGGTGCCTGGTCACTGATCTGGGGGGCTGTCCTTTAGCATGCACCAACCCACAGCCAGTGTTGTGAAAATTTCAGATTTTCATTCAGATTTTCAATGAAAATTTTCATCTGAAAATCTGAACGTATTCACTGCAAATCTGAAAGTGCCGGGTGCTGCCCCCGGTCAGATCGCGGCGCGATGGCAGCAGCAGGCGAACAGCAGCTCGCAGGCAACCAGAGACTCGCCCTAGTGCAAACTGCCCGGGCTATAGTCGCTGCCATCGGAAGGAGCCCGGCGCTGCCAATCCCACGGGTGTCGCAGTGCCTTTTGCTTGGCTTGGCTGGCGCCAGCGCGCTGCAGCCACAGCGGAAGAAGCGTAAGGCAGGCAACGCCAGCATGGACGGCTTGCATCTTTTAAATTGGCTTGCATGTCTGACCTTAAGCGAACTGAGCATTTGTGCATTTCTTGAAGTGCAGACCTGCAAACAAGCCGCGTGCATAAAGGGAGGATGGGAAACCAGCTGCAAACGCTCATTTTCACTGGCGTGAAAGTCTTTCAGATTTTCAATGAAACACTTTCATTTTCATGAAAATCTGAAAATCTGAAAAACTGAAAATCTGAAGATTCACAACACTGCCCACAACCCATGTCACATGGCATGTGCCCTAACGCTGGCCTGCCCTACACTATCATGCTTCTGCAGGCAACAGAACATTCCTAGGCACCCATCCCGCTCCAGGTCAAGCGGGTCAGCCGTCAGCTTTGCTGGGCAGACTCTGCCTCAGGTGTTCCCATCTAACAGAAAATGACAGGAGACCGACCCTTGGTAGTAGGACGGCTGTAACTCTGAACTCATTGAGCCAATATTATGCTAGATGATACAGAACGCAATTAACCCGGCCAGCTACCTTTCACCCATCCAGAATGATTTTATACTCAGTAGGCCGTGCACAGCACAGCACCAAAGTTAGTGATTTCAATTTGAGCCGTTGCGGGGCATGTACTCATCGCTGCGACCGCCCACGTCGCTAATGCTGCTCCACATGAGCGAGCGTCGACAGCAGCAGTCGGATCGGAGAGCGGTTGCTGGAATGTGGCACTGAGCCCACCTCCTCCCCATACCCGGAGGGCGATGCCACAGCTCGACCATTTTGACTTACAGCATGCTACTTACTAGCTTAAGCTCCTCTCAGACATTGTTATAAACACTCATACTCAGATAAGCCAAGAGCTCACTTTGGTCTGTGGCCCCCAACTCCCTTAGCCGATCTCAGGACCAGGGCCATGCAGTCAGTCACACAACTTCACACCATGACTGAACTCGGACTCGGCTCCTCTGAGAGTTACACTCCCCTGCATGCCATCCACCTGCGTGCAAAGTTTCATAGCTCAACTGCCACCCCACAGTGGTGCTCTGGGAGGGGTGCGCTGGGAGGGGTGGGCTAGGAGGGGGTGGGCTTGGGGAGGGGGCGAGGGGAAGGGCTGGGAGGGGGTGGGCAGGCTCTTTTAGGTGGGCTCCTGCAATGATGGGTGGAGGGGGGGCGGGCATGGTGGGCCGTTGCATGCCGTGGCCTTGAACGTGCCTGGAGAACATGATGTCACTTTCAACTTGTCAAACTGATAGAGGCCTGGGTTGCTTCATGTGCGGTTTGTTTCACGAGATGCGTTAACGGGTCAAGAACAAATAATTCATGTCGCTCTTTCTCTAGGTGCAACGGGTGCAACACAGGGGAGGACACAGTGGAGGAAGGGGGTGTAACCCGGTGATACTTTAGTGAGCGCCGACCCAAGTGATGTCTTCGGCGATGAGCGAACATGAAATGATTCTTCAATCACCCCGTCTAGGTGCCCTGCACGCCCGGCAGGCATCGCGTTGGGTGTTAGCCGGACATTCCATTTGTGCACATCCAGCTCACTACGCTAGGTAGATGAGGTCACAGCGATGTGGCTCACCGTGCCAAGGAGACCCGTTTCGCCGCTGTGATTTGTTCGCGGGCACATGTGGCAGTACGCGAGCAAAGACTCCAATGGCTAGCGCTGATGGTCAGATTACGCGGACTAAATTACGGCTGCCAATGTGATAGACGCTATCAAAAACAGTGCAGTATTGAGAGAGTATTTGCATGAACATTACCCCATGTTGGGAACACCTGACTCTGCCCCGGCCTTGAGCCGGTCATCGCCTAGGCGCCAGGCGGCAGTAGCCGCAGGTCAGTGCCTGTGTTAGGGATCCTAACCAGTGAATCCTATGAGTTCCTAACCACCGCGGTCAGCGCCAGCCACTGCCTGCCCAAAACATCGGCACAGGCAAGGATAACGTGCACATCGCCGACACGGAATACACAGCTGCTCAAAAGAGGCAGCACAAGAATGAGAAGAATGCCCAGCACTTGGTGGCGCAGCAGCGATACCGGGAGCAAGTCCGGGAGCCGTAGCATGTGATGCGGAAACAGAGACGGCGGTTTGCTGTCCATCATGGTTGGCAAGCATATCAACATGACATATCAGCACAACAATAGCATAACAGGCGTGTCAATTGGAAAACCCAAGCATGAGTACTGAGACAAGTGGATTAACATGTGTTTTTCAATATGTGTTGACATTGACTTAACAACCGTCTTCCTTTCCAGACAAGGTCAAATCAGCAGTAAACAAACACTGAGATCGATTACACGCACACAACGTATTGGCTAGCCAGCCGCACGCCAGCCACAGCCTTGGATGTCCTTCCAACACATTGCTGTCTATAACACTCACACGTCAAACCGCCGTGTCAATAGCACACCCCGCTTTCGAGCTTATGCTACATCAACCTTCTTCTTCTTCTTTTTCTTTGCGGGCTCCTCCGTTGCAGCCGCTGCTGGTGCTGCGGGAGCGGGTGCGGGAGCTTCCTCCGTGTCCCGCTTCTTCTTCTTCTGCGCAGGCGCACACAGAACACCTGGATAAATGCACAGCAATGTGCCCTACGGTTACCAGGTCGTGCAGGTTGCAAAACCCTACCTTCTTCTCCTTGGAAGGTGCCACTCCATTAGGCTCATCAGCTACAGCCCCAGGAGCCCCCGCCCCCGCCCCCGCCTCCTCTTTCAGCTTGGCCAATGCCTCAGCCATGACTGCCGCGTTCTTGCGCGGTGCCACACCTTCCTCATAGAAGCGTAATCGTTCCTCCACCTGCAACCATCCAGCAGCCACGCCTCGCAACCGGCTGAGGGAAGTCACTGGCCCTGTCACCCCTGGTCATCACTTTGCTTATGCTTCGTCCCTTGGCCTTTGAAACACGATGTTGGGCAGCACAAACCCTTGCATTCACAAGGCTATAACCTAGCATCCCCTAGCATCCCCTAGCATCCACAAGCTATTGAACGGAGTACATTCACCCTGACTTGAAAGCTAGGCGAGGAGGTCTGAGCAAAGGAGCCTAAGGGGGCAAACAGCCGAGGGACTAGACAGTAGCTTCACGGCTGTGCTGGGTAGGCACCTTCTTTGGCTGCAGTGAGATTTGGCAGCAATCAAATGCCCTGCCGCACACCTGTTCCTTCATCTTCTCGCCAAAGGTGTTGCTGCTTGAATCCATGAAGCAGTCAATGCGGCTGGCGATGGAGCACTTGTTTGCCAAGTACCTGGGTTGAACAGCAGTAAGGGCAACTATCCCTTGTAAGACGAGTTGCATGAGAGGCTGGTGCAGGGGCAGCAGATGCATCCAGGCAGATCAGCGCATTGCATCAGGCAATCCAGCTGGCTATGCAGGTCAGGAGGAGTGCCAGCACAAGTAACGTTCCGCATGGGAACAGGCCAGGGAACAGGCCAGGGTACTAGGGGCTCTTGCCAGACTCGAGGACAGTCAGGGCGTTGTATCGAGGTCATGGCATGCTCAGGTCATGGTATGCTCAGGTCATGGTATGCAGGTCAGGTCATCGCATGTGTCGAGGTCATGGCATGTGTCGAGGTCATGGCATGTGTCGAGGTCATGGCATGTGTCGAGGTCATGGCATGTGTCGAAGTCGAGGTCATGGCAGGCTGAGGGGGTGAGTACACCTGGCAGCGTCTAGCCCATCAGCCCACCTGCTGATTCGCCCCTTGTTGCGCTGCTTGGCGCGGCCGATGAATGAGGAGTGGAAGATAAGACCGTACTTGGGAGTGTTGCCCTTGGTCTTCAGCGCTCTGTGTAGCAGTGCCAGTCATGTGGGCAGGCACACAGACTGACATGTGGTGGCCGGAGCAGGGGCCGAAGAAGAGCAAGGCCAGCAGAGGCAGGAGGATAGGGCCAGCAGCAGCAGTGCCTTGCTGACGACAGACAGCACCCAGACGCCAGCCCAGCCCAGCGCAGGGTAGCCACGGTCAGGCAGCGCTAGTGTTCAACTCCACACCTTGAACCACCTCCAATCCCCTTACCATCGCCTACAAAGCCCTGTGCTATGCAAGCCCAGCCTGGCTCCTCAGCCCTTGGCCTGTGCTCTGCATCTGCTTCATGCTCAACTCCTCAGCCATCTTGGCAACAGCCAGGCTGTAATTAACCAAGCTGATGATGAAGCTGCAGCTGCCTGACTGCATAGTTTCCCCAGAGCAACCCCCCGCTGACCTAAAGAGCGCCTTCTCAGCGCCCAGGATCTGCACTGTGCTGGCGGGGTACTTGGCCAGGTTGGTCAGGCTGCCGGCATGGCTGCGGCGGAAAAGAGCAGCGAGCAGGGCATGGGGCAGGGGCCTATGGTTTAAGAGGATGCGGTTAAGGTCGGGCTGGGAGGGACCAGGCGCTAAGACAGCTGAGTGGCAAGGCAGGCAGGGAGACTGACAAGATGCCAGGCTGACAGGCCTGCTCAGAACCTCAACACCAGCTTACAAGCCTGCCTCTATGAGCCTCAGCTTAGGCAGTTGGCACTACTGATGCACATGTGTCTGCGACCATGCTCTTGCAGAAGTCAGCCTTGTGCTGCACATCAGCAGCAGTGCACAGCATGATGGAGGTGGAGCTGCAGCCCTGGTGCCACCCCTTGCCTATATTACTGGCCCCTCTCGTCCAGTGTGTCCTTCAACCCATGCCTGCCCTCAAGTGCCTGGTCCTGCCCGGCCTGGTGCCACCCCTTGCCTGTGTTACTGGCCCCTCATCACCCAGTGTGTCCTTCACCCCATGCCTGCCCTAATGTGCCTGGTCCTGCCCTGCCTGCTGCCGTGCTCTACCTGATCAGCCGCGCGCCCACGGTCTCGCCAATGAGGGCAGACAGGTTAGGGGCCACCACGTGCATCTTCTCCAGCAGGTAGGTGTGCAGCTTGTGCCTGCAGCCCAGGGGGCAGGGCCAAAGCAATGGTGCAGCCAGACCTAAGCAATACTGGACAGGGGCAGGGGCGGGGGCAGGGGATAGCAGCCAGGGGGCGTCAGGGTACAGCTAGGGTGCAGCCAGGTCAGTGCAGTACTGGGCAGAGGCAGGGGCAGGGTGGGGCCCTGGGAGGGGGGTGGGTGGGTTGGGATCACAAGAGAGGTTCCCTCACATCGGCAAAGAGACATACCACCTGCACCAATCACCATGTGTGACCTGTGGGTGACCTATGGGTAACCTATGACGTGTGCTACAGTTGTTCAACATGATGCACCTGCCACACATGGGCTAGAGTGTAAGGTGTGACACTGACCACACTGAGACTGATGCGGGTGACAGCCGGCATTCGTGTGTGTCCCGCAGCACCCACCTGTACTCAGCCAGCTTGATCACACGCTTTGCAAACATCTCGATGTTGATGAGGTCAATGGGAGAGATGTCCTGGCCCATGCTGGACTTGGCCGCCTCCAACACCTGCAACCAGCTCCATCAGGCCTCTACAGCCGCCAGGCCCACCAGCTCCTGCCTCACACTTATACCTAAACACCCCTAGCCCCCACTCAGCCCTGCTCTCCTGCCCTGGCCCAGACACCCTAGCGCCCACCTCCTTGGCCTTTGCCTCGTCCCCTGTGACCTCCGTCAGCTCTGCCAGCTTGTCCTCTGTCAAGCTGCCCTTGTCCTTCACCACCAGGGCCACCCGGCAGTACTGGTAGTTGTCGCTGACCACACGCACCAGCTCAGGGAAGTGCCAGGAGTACCTGGTCCATGGGGGCCAGGCAACAGGTCAGGCTGAGCACCACTGAACTCACAGCAATGCTGCAAGAGTCAATGACGTGAGAGGCAGGTGATACAAAGGAGATGCACAAGGGTGATACAAAAGGGAGGGGGAAGAAGGAGGAAGAGGCAGTGAAGCGTTTCACTGCTGATGAAGCTGTGGCATGTGAAGGGTGTAAGATGCATGCGTCCTCAGATCTGGGGCAGTGTTCGGCAGCAGCGGTGTCAGAGAGCAGGCAGACAGGGTCAGTTCCACAGGCAGCCATAGGCTCATGGCACAAATACTCAGGTTGTAGGCATACCCTTGCACATGGCACGGCTCTTGTGCTGTCTGGCTGGTCCCTTCTCACTCCTCTCACACCTTTACTTAGCCATGCATGGGCTGGGCTGGTCTCAGCACATTTGCAACAGGGATGTTATGCATCATAAGCTATGCATGGGGGTAAGCACGAGGGTGAGCAGTTGCACAGGGAGGCTGGGCAGACAGGGCCAGAGGCAGAGCAGAGCACCTGGACGAAGAGTGGCTCGGTGAGGTGGGCAAGTGTGACCACATCTCCACCACTCACCACTCGCGCACTCGCATCACGAAGGTGTTGACATCCTTGTCCAGAGTGTCCAGCAGGGCAATGGCCTGGATGATCATGTTATCCACCTTGTTGACGTTGAACTTGACCTGGAGAGGGAAGCAAGGCCAGGCCCAGTCATGAAGAAGGCAGGGTGGGGTCAGGCAGTGCAGCATTCTTGTGACTACGCATGCACTGTGCCATTGCTGGGTGTGATGACCATGATGATGTTGGCGTATGCTGCTTAACGTCGCATTGTTCCTGGCCTCCAGCCCAATCAGCATGTCAGTAATGAGCTGCAGGGTCTGCCGCCTGACAGTTAGCAGCAGGCAGCAGCTAGGAGGAGTGCTGGTCACAGCAATGTCACTGCAGCCAGCAGCCTGCAGCCAGCAGGTGGCAGCTGCTCCAGGCAAGGTGAAGCACCTTAGCGCGTGAGTAGGAGTGCGCAAGACCCAGCTGCGCCGCCTTGAGCTCCTTGTCCTGCAACCCGTCTATGAAGCGTGCAAAGTGCAGGCGGATGCCCCGCAGCACCTCGCCCACCTGCAAACAACAGCAGGAGTAGGAGCCATGGTAGGGGCAGGGGCATAGGTGAGGGCCAGGGAAAGGTCAGCAGTGGGGGTTTGAGGCAGGGGCAAGGGAAATAGCTTGTAGAAATAGCTGTCCTGGGCCTGGTGCGTGTTATGCCTCCCTGTCAGCAGCTCCGCATCTCACTCTGTCACTGCTCCTTAGGCCTCATCAGGTCACTGCCAGCTGTGCCACACGCTGTACTGCTAGCTGGCACTGAACTAGCATCTGCCTTAGCTGCTGCTGGCGCTAAGCAGCCCCTGCCTCACACGACTGATGCAGGAAGCAAGGCTGCAAGGCTCTCCAGCTCCGCCTGACAATTGCGTAGCGTGACAGGCTGCTGGCCAGCTTTGCCATAGGTTACTGTTGTAATCTGCTCCTCAGCTGCCATACCTGGGGTGTGGCTGGACTAACACAGGTTAGAGCTCCCAGCTGTGATGAGCAGTGTGGCAGCACATCTACCTGACCATTCCAGGTTCCCAGCTGCAGTCACACTCTGGTATTCATGAAATGTGAACTGTGTGACCTGGGGAGTGGCCAGCTCATGGACCGGTGACGCTAGGGATGGCGGACACATCTAGCAACCAGGCCTTCCAGCAGATAATGCTCAAGCCCATGGTGAGAATCTATGACAGGCATAAGCACAGCATGATAGGCGCACCATCTCGTTTGCCATGCAGGGCACAGCTGTTGCCTCCTGAATGGCTGACCCCAGTTTGGGGTCGGATACGCCGAGCTTGAACTTTGCCTTCTTGCTGTCCTTGACCTGAGTCAGCACCGAGGGTAGAGATAATGCCAGCTTGACTGGCATGCTCGCTTATGCTTGCCCTGACCTTCGTCCTAATGGCTGGGAGGTACTCCAACTGGTCAAGTCAGCAGCAGGGCTGTCTGACGCTGGAGTGCTGCACCTCAAGAGCAGCACCAGTATCACAGCTTGCCCATGATGTGCGGCGTGGCTCTAGAAGCAGTGCACGCACATGTGTTCACCTTTGGGAGGTTGGTGGTGAGGAAGTTCTTCAGGTCATCTGTCAAAACTGACTCTGATATTGCATTAATCTGCTCCAGGGCATCTGCTGCTGACCCAAATGGTTTGAATGCTGTCAGCTTGCAGACCTTGCCAAAGCGTGCCATGTCACTGTAGATGCATGCCGGTAAGTTTTAGTCAAGAAAGCCCAGGTCAGGCGCTCACTGTCGTTCATCAAGGTACGCACCCGACAGCCTCGAACACCTTGTCAGTCGCTTGGCTGATTTCATCATATTCCTTGACCTCGAACAGTGAGTAGCCGGACGCCGACTCGTAGAGCAGAAATGTTGTAGCCTGCGGGAACACACAGTGACAAAAGCTACGGTATCGCAGAACAGGGCATACTGTGGGGTGCGTTGGGGTCGATGTGGTGCGCCGCCTCACCATTGCAGCCGGGAACGCAGCAGCTGCTTAGATGTGTATACAAACCGGCGCGCGCTCTACGCCTGTCTTAAGTAGGCGCGAAGCGGCTTAACATAACCGCTTGCAAATATATTTGTGCAGATGCCCTGCGATTCCAACCTGAACGTTTAAGTATGTGGTGTGTTTGCGCACAGCGGTGGCAGGTTTGCAGTGCATGGTCCGTTTACATGACCTTGCACGACATGACCAAATCGCATTGTTGGCGTCGCTCTCGTATCGACAAATCATTCGTTAGTTTGCTTCGGTTGTAAGGCTAGCGCAAAGGGGGCAGGGGCAGGGGCAGGGGCAGGGGCAGGGGCAGGGGCAGGGGCAGGGGCAGGGGCAGGGGCAGGGGCAGGGGCAGGGGCAGGGGCAGGGGCAGGGGCAGGGGCAGGGGCAGGGGCAGGGGCAGGGGCAGGGGCAGGGGCAGGGGCAGGGGCAGGGGCAGGGGCAGGGGCAGGGGCAGGGGCAGGGGCAGGGGCAGGGGCAGGGGCAGGGGCAGGGGCAGGGGCAGGGGCAGGGGCAGGGGCAGGGGCAGGGGCAGGGGCAGGGGCAGGGGCAGGGGCAGGGGCAGGGGCAGGGGCAGGGGCAGGGGCAGGGGCAGGGGCACGCTACCCGTAAACCTGTAACGATCAAGCCTGTCGAGGTTGCACCGGGCTGCAGAGTACCGGCGGGGCATTGATGGCCGGGCCCGTAACAATGCATAGGCCCTAGTAGTTTGAGCAGGCTGTCAGCCTTTCAAGCATTAAGCTGTTAGTTTTGATGAGGTGCCCAGTGGTCAAGGGGGACTAGCCCCAGGAAAGAGTGCCACCGAGGTGGGGTTGGTAGTCATCAAGGGTGCGACCGAGCATGCTACAACATGCTTGTAGTAGCTGAGTGAGATTACCCAGAGGGCGACATGTTGTTCCTTGTTGAATGAGTTTTGTTGGCCTGCCGAGGTTAGCGTCGGTAATCTGTCATTTTCACTCATTTTCATCCGCCATCATTAGCTGCTTGCCAAAATCTTGTAGGTGTTCGCGATGGGGTTGCTTGGTTGCTTTGGACCCGATGCTGAATCAGAAGCAGCGGTTCAGCGCTGTAGAGCTCTTGAACGCGAAGTGCTCCAGCAAGACAAGGACTTGGCAGGTCTGCGTCAGCAGCTCGACGCCACGGTGGCACGATGCAAAGAGCTGCAAGTCGAGGCGTCGAAGCAAACCGATGTACAGCACCGTGCCGAGCTTACTGCGGAGCTTACACAAGCGCTGCAGCACACAAATAGCCAGTCCGCGAGGCTGTTGCAGCTGACGAGCGAGCTGGAGGAGCTAACAGTGAAGGCTGAGCAGACCAGGGCAGATCATCCTGTTGCTAACCTACAGCATCAAGTCCGTACTCTTGAAGAGAGACTGGCCAGCCAACAGCTGAAGGCTGCCCAGGCTGCCACCAACAGTCGAGGGGAGATTATATCCCTACAGCAACAACTGGACCAGGCTAAAGCCGCCCTAGCTACTGAGACAAGCTACAAAACCCTGCTCTTGCAACAGCTATCAGAAGCCACACAGGCAGCACAGCACCAACAGTCCGCAGCTGAGGCACAGGCAGCCCAGCTGCTGTCTGAAAACAAGCGGCTGTCATCTGAAGTTGCCCAGCTATTGGCTGACAACACACAGCTGGCCTCCCAAGTGGCAGCACTCACTCCACCTGCAAATGGCAGCCATGGCCATGATGTCACTGCTGCAGCAAATGGTGGGGTGTTGCCACATGAGCAGCACATGGGTGTTGCCACAAGCAACGGCGGCAACCAAGCCGCAGCTGTCCAGACCAGTGAGGAGTTTATGGGGGCCACTCAGGCGGCGCTGCTGACGCAGCAGCTGAACGAGGCTAGCAAGCAGAGCAAGGTGGGCAGGCCAAGGCAGCAAGGACGCCAGCACCAGCCAGCAGAGGGTATATGAAGTGCAGTGGCTGCCCTTGAGGCTGCTGCTGGCTCGCCCCTTGCTGGCCCTGGTATTGCCATGCCTCACGACACCCTGTGACAGCACAGCACAGCGGCAAACCCCGCCAGCACCCAGCCCGTGCCTCCCTGGTGTGTGTGTGGGGTCCCCTCTCACTGCTTGCAGGCCCTGCAGGCAGAGTTGGTGGCAGTGCAGGCAGCGCAGGAGGGGCTGCAGCAGGAGCTCCAGCGGGCCCAGCTTGAGAAGGCTAGCGTGCAGCAGGCATACGAGGCTGCCTATGATGAGGGCCAGGTGAGACACGCAATGCAGAGCAGCTCTAGAGGGTGGCGGGGTGTGGCAGCAGGGGGGAGGGCATGAGGGCTGAAGCAGCGTATGAATGGGGCAGCACTGGGCTGAGCAGCAAGGCAAACAACACTTGGCCAGGCAGCAAGGCAAGGCAGCACTAAGCCAAGCAGCAAGGCAAGGCAGCAAAGCAAGGCAGCAAAGCAAGGCAGCAAAGCAAGGCAGCAGGGTAGGCATATGGAGCAGGTCATCAAGGGCAGGGGTCCAGGGGTCCATAGAACAGGCTACAGGGTCTAGGGGAGGAGGCAGCAGGGGGAGGGGTGCAGGGGCCATGGCAGCAAAGGGAGATGTTGGTGATGATGGCTTTACACTGCTTGGCCTGGCATGGCTGCTTGGCCTTGCCCAGACATTAGGTTCAAGACAGAAGTGGAAGGGGCACAGAAACACAGGCAGCTGAGGGAAAGAGGACGAGTGACAAGTGACAGTCACACTGCACCTCCAGTGTAGTGTGATGGCAGCTGCAGGGCTGGGTCCTAGATGGGCAGGGCAGGGCTCGAAATGGTGGTGGTGGGTGTATAGCTTCCTGTGGTCCAGGCGGCCTGGTGCATGTGCTGGCTGACTGCGTCAGAGTCCAGCAGGGCCCCGGCCTTTGCCTCAAGTCTGTGGCTTCAGTGTCAAGCATGCCCTGCTCTGTCCAGGCTGCGACCGCCTTTGTCCTTCGCTTGCAAGCTGAGCTGGCTGAGGCACAGGCCGAGGTGCAGCGGCTGCGCCAGGACAAGGTGGGCTGGGCAGTAGCTGGGCAGTAGCTGGGCAGTAGCTGGGCAGTGGATGGGCAGTAGCTGGGCAGTAGCTGGGCAGTAGCTGGGCAGTGGCTGGGCAGTAGCTGGGCAGTAGCTGGGCGGTGGCCGGGCAGGTGAGCAGGCTGAGCAGGGCTATACTGCCTTGTGGTGAGCCTGGCAGGGGACACAGCTGCCAGGCGTGCAGAGGTCAGCGGTGCGTGTGAGAGGGTGCCACCTGACAACGACTGAAGGAAGGCAGTGGAGGAGGAGGTGGGACAAGTAGGAGTAGCAGTGGGAGGGGAAGGAGGGAGGAGGATTGCCAGGAGGAGGAGCGTGAGGGATGATATGGAGGAGTGGGGAGCGTAAGTGAGGGGCAGGGACAGCAGGAGGTGTTGGCGGCGTGGTGTCTGCGCCAAGGTTTGTCTACATGGTCCAGCGATGTGCACCTGCTCCGCCTGCTCCTCCAGCTCCTGGCAGCGCTGCTGGTGTGGCCTGTTGTGCCGTGCAGGCGGTGCTGCTGGTCCTAGAGTCGCGGCTGGGCACTGAGCAGGCGGCACACAGTGCAAGCAGGGAACACTGCAGGCGCCTGGAGGATCGCATCGCCTCACTCACAGCCGTGAGTTAAGGGGCAGGGGGCAAGACAGGGGTAGGGGCTGTCAGGGAGGGGCAGCAGCAGGGAAGAGGAGCAGGGGCAGGGGGGATGCTTGACCTATGCTTACAATGGGCACAGTTGACCTGGTATAGCCTATACATCACCCCTTCTCCCTAGAACTGTACCCGCCACCTCACCGCCACCTAAATGTGAAACACGGGTGCAGAACAACATGGAATGTCAGGTCACACACTGCCAGTGACCAACTGCTCCATGCTTTGCCTCGCCCCTGCCACAGGACGCGGCTGCTCACCAGCTCCTGGCCACCTCCCACGAGCAGCTGCAGCAGCAGTGCGCCGGGCTGCAGCAGCGCTGCCAGGAGCTGGAGGGGCAGGCGGAGCAGGTGCACAGCCAGCTGCAGGCGCTGCAGCACGCGCACAGCCTCACCCTGCAGGAGATGGACCAGGTGAGGCGCCTGGGTGGGCCCTGAGTGGTGGGAGTCCCTCCCTTGAGGCATGCTACTTTTGGAGGTGTCTTCTTCTTCTTTCTCTTCTCCCTTATCTTCTTATCTCTCTTCTGCCTCTTCCTCTGCCTCTTCCTCTTAGTCTCCCTCTTCTTTTTGCTATTCTTCTTGCCAAGAGAGGCGTGGGCGGCAGGCAGTAGAAGGACTGCAATGGAGGGCTTGGCAGGCATTGGGAGGCATTGAGAGGCAGGCGGTGCACAGGGTTGTTAGCAGGGAGCGGCAGGGTACGCTTACGGAGGCATGAGGGTGAGTGGTGGCATGGAAGGGGTTAGGCACAGGAGAGAGTGAGCAGTAGGCGACCCAGGTGACTGGTGGTGCGTCAGAGGCACAGCCGGCAAAGATGCACCCTGGTCGGGTGCAATGCGCATCGGTATTGTGGAGTCCTGCCCTGACTCCAGCGCAGCGTAGCGCTGCTGCCATCTGCCCTCGTCCCTAGCTAGCGTGGACCTGACCTGACCTAGTCCACTGATACGTAAGGCAAGAACGAAGACACAACCAGCCAGCGTCCAGGCTTGCTTGATGCAGGCATGCTATCTTCATTCCGTTAGCTCGTCGCACAGCTGCTTGGGCGGCATGGTACCAGGTCAGGCATGGTGAGGAGTGAGGAGTGTGGCTGTGTGTGTGGCTGTGTGCAGCTGCGCAGTACCCTCCAGAGCCACCTGCTGATGAACGAGACCACGGCCAGCCAAACCACTGCACTGCTGTCAGAGTACCAACAGCTCAAGGTAAGCAAGGGGCAGGGTGGGGTAGGGGAATGACAGGCGAGCAGGGCGGGCGGGCGGGTGGGTGGGTGGGTGGCTGCTTTGGGATGTATGCAGGGGAGCAATCAGCTTGACACCATCAGCACCGTCCATGCCATACCGCATCCATATCTCACACTTCCATTCGTACTTCCCATCACATGGCAACAACGGGCGCAAGTGGGCTGCAACAGGGACCTGACTTCCCTGAAGCTGATGAATGCCTGAGCGTGCAAGTGGCCTCCTGCAGGTTGGCACTACAGCCACAGGAGGGGAATGTGCAGGGGGACATGATGTGATGCACACTGACGATACACTGGCGATAGCCATGTTGTTCTAATACCTGTTCCCACATGCACACTAAGCATGTGCTGCCAGCCCCATAGACTCTGATTGAGGGTGAGTCAGAGCCACCCACATCGCCATTGCGGCCAACCCGTGATGTGGGGCATCAGCTCCTCACAGACATGCACATTACAGCAAGTCCAGCCTCTGTGCAACCCCCATGTAGCACACCGTGTCGTGCCATGGCGGGTGATGGCACCTGCTGCTCCCTCACACCCTGTGTCTTGCCCCTGTGTCCCACCCTGTGTCTTAGCCCCAGCCCCTGCCCCCATCACACCGTCCTAGCTTCGCCAGCCGCATGTTTCCCCTACTAAAGATAGGCACTGCGTCATCTGTAATCCGGAGACAAGCATCCGGTAGCAATACCTAATGTCCTACCCCCACCCCCTTGCGAGGGTGGGGCGATCGATGTTGGCATGAAACACATGCTCTGATGAAAGCAATAGCTTAAGCATTGCCTAGTGCACACTTTTACTGTGCTACAGGCTGCTGGGCTTGGGCCTTTGGTGCTCGGTTTTGCAGCTTCTTGAAGCCCAATGCTGGGTACTCCTTGCCCTTGGCAGGAGCCGCTCCTCGGTGTTGCCACCTGCACAGCTCTAGTGGGCACCACTTGGCTTCCCCTGCCTGCTGGAGGTTGAGGGCTGCGTTGCAGTCCCTGTCCACCCGTTTGCCAAGGTCCCCAGGGGTGGCCAGGGCCAGCCAAGGGCACCACATGAGCCCCCGCACTGGCGCCTCAAACCGCTTCAAGTCAAGAGTTTGAGGCAGTCGACCAGAGAATCCCCACGCAGTGCCACACCCTGCACTCCCCAGGGTTCAGTAGCTACTGAGTCCGGCCACAAAGCCCTGCTCTTGCAACAGCTAGCAGAAGCCACACAGGCAGCACAACACCAACAGTCCGCAGCTGAGGCACAGGCAGCCCAGCTGCTCTTTGAAAACAAGCGGCTGTCATCTGAAGTAGCCCAGCTATTGGCTGACAACACACAGCTGGCCTCCCAAGTGGCAGCACTCACTCCACCTGCAAATGGCAGCCATGGCCATGATGTCACTGCTGTAGCTTCACCAGCCTTGGTGTTGGCATCAGCTGCTCAGCACCTGGTCACATACGCAGGACAAGCACTCTGCGCTCAGCAACGAGATGAAGATGCGTGATGAGATGCTGGAGCTACTGCAGACGCAGCTGGCTGAGGTGGCTGACCTGGACCTGGAGGGCCTGCTAGAGTCAGGTCAGGCCACGTCGTGGACAGGGGAGCGCAATGGAAGGCTGGGCGGTGCAGGGTGGTGCTGGGCAGCAGGGCGGTGCAGCAGGGGTTGGCAGGGGACAGCAGGGCAGGGCGGGGCAGGGCGAGGAGGGGTCACGTTATGCTTGACTTAAGCTCGGGCTTTAAACGAGGCTGGAGAAAGGGTCGAAGGCAGGGCACTGTCATCACTGCAAACTTTGGTGAGCGTATCACACCCTAGCCTAGCTGTCAACAGGGCAGGCTGTGCAGTGCCAGGCCATTACCCTGGACCCGCCCTGCCTGAAGTGGCTACCCTGTCCTGTCTTAACGACATGCGTGTACTGATGGTTGGGGCTGGCCTAACATCCAGCAGCGACTCCAGCACTGTGCCTTGTGACCTGCTGTGTGCAGCTGCTGGCCCTGGCCCGGCTGCCCTCGTTCCCTTAGCCGCAGCAGCCGCTCGCACAGGCAAGGCATCAGGCACGGCCAGCAACACTGGGGTGGCCAAGCTGGCGGCCCATGCTGCGCTCAACAGAGCCCTGGAGACGGCACCAGGCTCTAGGTTAGGCCGCGCATTGCCCGCCCGCTTGCCCACCCGCCCACCTTGCTCCCTGCTCTGCTCAATGCCTGGCGTGCTCTCTCAAGCCCCGGCTGTTGCCAGTGTCGATGTGGTCCTGGCCCGTTTCTGCTGCCACATTTGCGTCAACCCTGCCCATACAGCCGCTGCCCGCCTCACCCCATGTCCTCCCTGCTGCGGCAGCTGCCTTGTCTGCCTTGTGTCATGTCCTCCGCTCGGCTGCAGGCTGTCTCCGGTGCAGGAAGGCGGGCCCTGACCACTGGGGATGCGAGCTGCGAGAGATGCAAGGGTACAAAAAGAACCGGTCGCGCGTGGATGCGTGAAATGCAGCGTGGCTATCGTTGATATAGCATCGTAAACATGCTTTTTCTATTCAAAAACTTTGATGCACAGCTCTGTATGACAGTAGATATATCAACATATGCTTACAACTGAATTGTTGGATGCACAGTTTAGTAGCTGGAATTGAGCTTATGGGTGTACCGGGTGTAGCTGCCATTGAATGACCCTCGCTGTGCTGACCCACTCGCAAGCACGGTAAAGAGGCTTCTTGTCCGGGGATGTGCTGGAACCAGGGCTAGAGGGGCAGTTTGTAGGACGCATACTGCACAGTGACTAGCACAGTGACTTGGCTGTTGTTCTCCGGGCAACATAGTTATTTTGTTATTGCAAACAAACAAAACTAACAATTGTTCGCGTATTTGTGGCGGTTTAACGATGTTTTCTATGGCTAAAAATCAGACCCTCCCAACTCTGATAAAACCTTTTACACAACCATGTCATGGACATTCCGGCGCCGGGAAGTGTGCGATTGGCGTAACACCGTGCGGCATGCGACGAACGCTTAGTCTGCTATACGCCCGTAATGCCAGGAACCCCGTAAACGAAAAAAGTGCGCCCACCAATCAGCCGGTCGCTCTCACGACATCGCGCAACGCAAGTGCATTGTGGAGGTGCTTCGCAACGACGTGGTGGACTCCTGACGCTGTAAGGGCAAGTACAGCCGGCGGTACAAATTTCTCCCGGCTCAATGAACCCGACGTTGTTTCCTTTGCGTAGGCGCGCACCTAGTCCTATTTCTGCGGGGTACCAGGTCCCAAATGGTCCTTTAGCTCATAAATTCTTCTCAGCTCGGGGTAAGGACGGACATATGTAGCCAGTACAGCTTGCTTTGTTGCTTGTAAGCCCTAGGTTGTATGAAGCAGAATGGCCCGCCATTGCTGCCGCTGTCAATGTAGAAAATGCAGATGACACCAAAAAGTTAGCTAACTCGTGCATAGCTACCCCCCAGCACCATGGTTGACGATTGTTGCAGGAGCCCTTACCCTATCTCAATCGCCACCACCACCACCACTACCACCACCACTACCACCACCTCCTAGCCTACCACCACCACCCAGCGCAGCCCAGCCCAGCCTTCCTACTTCTCCCCTCCCCCTCCCCTCCCCTCTGATATTGCAGCCCTCTTCCTACCCTACCCAGCAGCCAAGATCAAGCCCCCTCACCCTTCACCAACCTGCTGGTAAGTTACTTAAGTGCAACATCGCTTGGCCTTACCCTGCCATGCACCATGCACCATCCTCCCAACACCATATCCAGCACCATAACCAGCACCATATCCTCCCAACACCATTGTTGGCAATTATTGCAGGAGCCCGCTTACCAAATCCCAGCAGCCACCACCATCATCGCCACCACCTCCTAGCCTCTCTCCACCTACCCCCCCCATCTCACTTCAGCCAGCCACCCTATGGGTGCTCTCAGCAAACGCGCCAAGGCCAGTAGGGCTAATGGGGCTCAAGGGCAGCTGCAGCAGCAGCTACATGCAGCAACAGCCCAACAGCAGCAAACCCTCATGTCAGCAGCTGCTGCCACACAGGCAGAACTTGAAGAGGCCAGATCCCAGGGGGTGTTGCCTAAGGTCACTCCCCCTTTTGGTAGTTATGTGATGCCTGGTGCTTGCTTGTGTAGCTTGGTCAAGCTATGGCAGCCATGTGCCATATTGTGCCATAATGTGTTGCGCCATGAGGTGGTGCGATGTGGTGGTACGGCGGGGGAGTGCAGTTGGACGTTGCAGTTGCCTGGGAAGGGTGCTTGCAGTCCTGCTAGCTTTTAGCCATCAAGTATATGTTGCTCATCTATTGTACCCAACCAATGTGGTATGCACGTCGTGGCATGCATGACACAAATTGTCGTTAAAGCAAAGGCTCCTGCATGTTTACACATCCTTGGCTGCCCCCGCCTCCACTCCCTCTAACCATGCTAGTACAGGGACGTCTAAATGAGAGGGCAAGGGGTTTGGCAGTGGCACCTGGGCCATGGCATCTTGGTAGAGGCAGCGCATGCAAGTGGTCGACGTGGATGTGAAAAGTGGTGTTGCCAGGGGGCTTTGCTATGGAGTGTAGAGGCCTTGCCTTGCCATGGGGTGCGAGTCGGGCCAGGTGGGAGGGCATGGTGGGCGAGGGAGTACATTTGGTATTAGCACCGTCGACCGAACCACATGTCTCGGTGGTGATGTCCGAAATCGCTTTAGCGACAGAACGAAGACTGTGCATCTGCACACATGCTCTAGCTACAACGAATACGGGGCGTAGACAGCGAAACGAGCAGAAAAGGCTTGAGTATGAAGGGTCCCGCGGTCAGTTTGACTATCAGGCCAGGTAGTCTACTGTAATCAAAGGTGAAGGGTGCACATAGTGTCTTGTTGAACCGCTAGAGCATACAACTACTCCGTCTTACGCGTGACAGCGCGAGCGACACAAATGACGAGTGAAAGCTAATCGATGCTAAGAAGTATGCAGCTGTCCTAATCGCAGCATTAGTAGTGGTGTGGGTGCGTTAAAGAGGCATTTCAGCTTCTTAGGTTTCAAACTCGCAATTCCGGCCATCGCAACACAAAGCGCGGTTGCACACATACTTGGGTTTGCGTCATCAAGGCATCATTAAGAAGGTCGAGGGTGGAGGAGGCGTGCATGGTGATATCTGCCCACAAAATGCATGCCAGGTTCACGCCCAGGTAGTGCATCATGTACACATTCGATAGAGCTTAGGGCAGGCATCCCGTGTAGCCAAGTGAGTCCTCTACCCAGTGGTGTGCTTCGATGCTCAATCGGCAACCTGAGCGAGAAATAAACCTCGTGTAAAGGACACACCCTCTTTTCAAGAGAGTTGGGAGGCTCTGACTAAAAACAAGACAAAACGTGCCTAAGCTAGTGCCAGAGGACTCAGACAGTGGCATTTTGGACCGCGACGAGGCACTACAGCCGGACCTCACCGAAGCGGAGCGCAATAGGTCACCCCCAATCAATCCTCTCGGTAAAATGTCCACCGAACTTGTGGACATTTTGTCCACCAATTAGGTGGACATTTGAAACACGCACCAAACAGCTAACACTGCATCAACCCTGCATTGTCTTAGTACCTGTGTGCCAACCGTAGGTCGAACACTGCGATCGACGCAGCCACCCAAACATGTGACCGCTCACTCCCTGCCAGGCCCAGCCCTGTTATGCGATAACCCGACTTGAGCCCTTGCTATGGAAGTAGATGGTTGTGGTACTAGCGAGGCCAAAAAGCAGGATAGGAGGAGGCGCCTGAAAGCCGAAAGCCGGAAGCGGAATTCATTTGAGGATTTCATTATAAGAGCCAGTGAACGCAACCCATTGCTTGAGCTCATCGGCTTTTCCGCAGCCAAGAATAGGAGTTGCGATTTATTGATTGCTCGCGGCCCAGTCCTCAGCAAAGTGCACGAGAAACACCCAAGTGTGCTTGATGACATACTGTTCATGTTGACACAGCTTAGTAGTGAGGAGCCTGAGGGCTGGGCGTTCATCGCCCAAATGCTTCATGACGGCAAGACGGGGTTGGAAACACTCCTGTTACTGAAAAAGAAGAAGGTGGGCTTGGTGTAGCAGCCCCATCCAGCGCATCATCATGACAACATGTTCTTCCCTGCAGGCCAACTGCCCAGAAAGGCCTGGAAAGAGTGCAGAAAAGAAGCGGCAAAAGAGGGTAGCAATGCAGCAGCCAGGACTCCACCCCCTCCCAGACTCGCCCACTAGCCTAGAACCGCAGCATGAACACCTCCCTCTTGATACTCCCTTCACCACTCACATTGACCATCACACAGAGACAGGGTTGCAGCAACAGCAGCCCCCCGCCTTGTCCTCTGCCCAGCTCACCAGCCCAGGGATGCAGCAGCAACCCCCTGCCTTGTCCTCTGCCCAGCTCACCAGCCCAGGGATGCAGCAGCAACCCCCTGCCTTGTCCTCTGCCCTGCTCACCAGCCCAGGGCAGCAGCAGCAGCAGCAGCAGCACCCTTCCTTGTCCTCTGCCCTGCTCATAAGCCCAGGGCTGCAACAGGAGACCCCTGCCTTGTCCTCTGCCTTGCTCACCAGCCCAGGGCTGCAGATGGAGACCCCTGCCTTGTCCTCTGCCCTGCTCACCAGCCCAGGGCTGCAGCAGCAGCACCAGCAGCCCCCTGCCTTGTCCTCTGCCCTGCTCACCAGCCCAAGGCTGCAGCAGCAGCAACCCCCTGCCTTGTCCTCTGCCCTGCTCACCAGCCCAAGGCTGCAGCAGCAGTAGCAGCAGCCCCCTGCCTTGTCCTCTGCCCTGCTCACCAGCCCAAGGCTGCAGCAGCAGCAGCAGCAGCCCCCAGCCTTGCCCTCTGCCCTGCTCACCAGCCCAAGGCTGCAGCAGCAGCAGCAGCAGCCCCCAGCCTTGTCCTCTGCCCTGCTCACCAGCCCAAGGCTGCAGCAGCAGCAGCAGCAGCCCCCAGCCTTGTCCTCTGCCCTGCTCACCAGCCCAAGGCTGCAGCAGCAGCAACCCCCTGCCTTGTCCTCTGCCCTGCTCACCAGCCCAAGGCTGCAGCAGCAGTAGCAGCAGCCCCCTGCCTTGTCCTCTGCCCTGCTCACCAGCCCAAGGCTGCAGCAGCAGCAGCAGCAGCCCCCAGCCTTGCCCTCTGCCCTGCTCACCAGCCCAAGGCTGCAGCAGCAGCAGCAGCAGCAGCCCCCAGCCTTGTCCTCTGCCCTGCTCACCAGCCCAAGGCTGCAGCAGCAGCAGCAGCAGCCCCCAGCCTTGCCCTCTGCCCTGCTCACCAGCCCAAGGCTGCAGCAGCAGCAGCAGCAGCCCCCAGCCTTGTCCTCTGCCCTGCTCACCAGCCCAAGGCTGCAGCAGCAGCAACCCCCTGCCTTGTCCTCTGCCCTGCTCACCAGCCCAAGGCTGCAGCAGCAGTAGCAGCAGCCCCCTGCCTTGTCCTCTGCCCTGCTCACCAGCCCAAGGCTGCAGCAGCAGCAGCAGCAGCCCCCAGCCTTGCCCTCTGCCCTGCTCACCAGCCCAAGGCTGCAGCAGCAGCAGCAGCCCCCAGCCTTGTCCTCTGCCCTGCTCACCAGCCCAAGGCTGCAGCAGCAGCAGCAGCAGCCCCCAGCCTTGTCCTCTGCCCTGCTCACCAGCCCAAGGCTGCAGCAGCAGCAACCCCCTGCCTTGTCCTCTGCCCTGCTCACCAGCCCAAGGCTGCAGCAGCAGTAGCAGCAGCCCCCTGCCTTGTCCTCTGCCCTGCTCACCAGCCCAAGGCTGCAGCAGCAGCAGCAGCAGCAGCCCCCAGCCTTGTCCTCTGCCCTGCTCACCAGCCCAAGGCTGCAGCAGCAGCAGCAGCAGCCCCCTGCCTTGTCCTCTGCCCTGCTCACCAGCCCAAGGCTGCAGCAGCAGCAGCAGCAGCCCCCTGCCTTGTCCTCTGCCCTGCTCACCAGCCCAAGGCTGCAGCAGCAGCAGCAGCAGCACCCTTCCTTGTCCTCTGCCCTGCTCATAAGCCCAGGGCTGCAACAGGAGACCCCTGCCTTGTCCTCTGCCTTGCTCACCAGCCCAGAGCTGCAGATGGAGACCCCAGCCTTGCCCTCTGCCCTGCTCACCAGCCCAGGGCTACAGCAGCAGCACCAGCAGCCCCCTGCCTTGCCCTCTGCCCTGCTCACCAGCCCAAGGCTGCAGCAGCAGCAGCAGCAGCCACCAGCCTTGCCCTCTGCCCTGCTCACCAGCCCAAGGCTGCAGCAGCAGCCACCAGCCTTGCCCTCTGCCCTGCTCACCAGCCCAAGGCTGCAGCAGCAGCAGCAGCCCCCAGCCTTGCCCTCTGCCCTGCTCACCAGCCCAAGGCTGCAGCAGCAGCAGCAGCAGCAGCAGCCCCCAGCCTTGCCCTCTGCCCTGCTCACCAGCCCAAGGCTGCAGCAGCAGCAGCAGCAGCCCCCAGCCTTGCCCTCTGCCCTGCTCACCAGCCCAGGGCTGCAGCAGCAGCCATCCCTCCCCTTGCACACAGGCCTGCACAGCGGCCTTACGACTATCCAAGGTCAGATTGTGGATGTGTTAGTGTGTGTGTCTGTGTACATGAGTAACCCATACCACATTGTTTGTTTGTGTAAAGCTTTATGTATCCTCTCTGATTGCAGATGTGTTATCTTTGGGGAAGGGATCACTGCAGAAGAGGGCAATGGCGGCGCTTCGTCAATTTCAGGCCAATCAACAAGACCTCAACAACCGCCAGCTGATCACAGCCTTGTACCAGCAATCAGCAACAATTCTGAGCCCATCTGAGAAGAATGTTGCATGGTACAAAAACTTTCACAAGGCTGTCCTCAGCTTTCGTTCAGTTCCATGCCACACACCGTGATTTGTATGCAGTGAATGGTCATGATGTAATGATGAAGAGAGTGATGGTTATTAGCCGTGTGTCCTCTTCTTTAAATGATACCTAAGCCCCCTGTATGGACAACACCACCACGCGGTGATGCGCTACGCTGCAAACGTGGTAGCCACCTGCTACATACCCCCCTTGCATGTATGCATCACGGTCATGCCTAGCAAGTGCAAGCCTGGCAGTGTTGCACATCCAATGCGTCACAGCCAGCTAGACTACGGATGGTACCTATGGTGAAGGCTCACCAGATCTAGCCATATGCTTGGGTGTGGTGCGCCACATGCCCCTTGTATGGACAACACCACCACGCGGTGATGCGCTAACGCCGCAAACGTGGTAGCCACCTGCTACATACCCCCCTTGCATGTATGCATCACGGTCATGCCTAGCAGGTGCAAGCCTGGCAGTGTTGCACACCCAATGCGTCACAGCATGCATCAGAACATCGCTCCTTCCACTCACTGGCCATGCAAGTGGCACCCTGGAGAGCTCTGGCGCCAACTAGCAGGTGTTGAGACTGGTACTTGATAGAAGCTTCTTCACCGCTTGTCACACCTTCAGCCAATGCTTGCTCCCTTAGCTTGCCCAACTTCTTGGTCACCTCCTCTGCAACAGCAACCACATCCATTGGAGGGGGGGATGGATAGGAGGAGGAAGAGAGGGATGGAGAGAGGAAGGTGGAAAAGGGGGAGGGGAGGCACATTGCTAGGTGCAAAACAGAAGGGTGGGCTTACCTTGCTTTGTGACCATGTTGGTGTGGCACCCATCCAAGAGCTCCACCATCTTGCTCTGCTTCTCCAAGGCGATGGCAGATAATGCGCTCTGGATGACATCGCTGCGGTGTCCCAAGGTCATGTACCGGGTTGTTTTGCCCAAGGGCTGCACACCAGGTGAAGCAAGGGCACACCAACAATAGCTCGAGCAAGGACACATCCTCTCTCACAGCATGCATCAGAACATTCCATACCTTCAGCCTGCTCCAGGCTTGCTCAGTTTGCTCGCCCACTCGGAAGGCGGTGCCCTTCAAAAAGCGCGCATTGTTGGCCAGCTGGCAAGCTGTGTCATGGGAGGCGCCGTGCATCATGGGCACCATCATCTTCACGCTAGACCATGAGGGATCCAGTCCATGGACACACACATAGCGATCCCAGGTGATCTTCAAGCGACATGCGATGTCCACGTAGATGTGCACAACGTTGTGTGCACGCAGCAGCAGTCGCTCCAGTCCAAGCAGGTAGTAGGTGAACTGCTCAGCATGTTGCAGAAGAGGCCAAGCGCGGGCACTCCATGGCAGCACACAAAACCACACAACCCCGTGATGTCACAGCTGCGCTTGGCACAGCTAGCGGTCGGCCGTGAGCATGACAATGATGATGCGCAAGTGTGGACATCATCTGCACCAGCGCCAGCCATGCTGTACTGCAGGTTGAGCTGTTCCTCCTTGAACCTCCGCTCCACTTCCCAGTCAAACCCTTCCTCCTGCTGCCGTGCATCAATGTGGCTGTTGAGTCGGGGTTGAATGTCCCGGCTGGCCTTGCCACACCCCGCATGGTGGTTCAGCTTGGTCATGGCATCGGTGCAGATGGCAACAGGGTAATTGTCAACGACACCTGATGCAACAACATGCAAGGCACAAGCATGTTCAACCTGACCTAGCATGGATATGGAATGCAACCCTGATCATGCCCACCTACCTGGTGTGGCGACGCAGATGGGGCAATCAGCCAGAGGGCCACCAGGCACCCCCTCACACCCCAGCCCTTCTAGGGTGGTAGCCCGGTGTGTCACTGCCAGGTAGGAGAAGTAGGCTGAGCTGAAGATATCAGGTCTGATAGGGCGCCGCTCTGGATACAGCTGAAATGGATGATGGCTTACATTCAAGATCTCCAGAAACTCTGCAAGAAGGCAGTTGCTAGTAGTTGCTAGCAGGTAGTTGCTTCCTAATGATTGGTGCATGAGATGTGGTGATGATGATGATAATGACGACGTGTTGGCTCCCAACACTTACCGTCCATTGAAAATCCTCTTACAGAGGCTCGTACATAGACCTGTAGCAAGGTCTGGTCAAACCACATGCTGGGCTGGACGGGGGAATTGCCCCAACATCCATGGTGCAAAGGGGAGGCTGACACAGACTGCTTGCATGAGCTGCAGGTGCAGTGACGCACGGTTAGCTGGAAGCGGTGTGCCAGGCCGACACGCTCTACCACAGTAGCAGGGAGCTCCTCTAGCTGTGCTCCAGAGCAACAGCTAAGGATGGCTGCGTCAAGACGGGCTTGCATGAGCTGACGAAGCAACTCGCATTCCTCGGCTGCCGCTGCTGCAGCTGCTGGGGCATTGTCGATAATGGCTTGCTTGTCATGAAGAGCACGAGCTATCCACGCTTTGGCAGCTGTTTCCTGTCTGTGCTTCCAGCTAGGACATGAGCTAGCTGGCTGAGGTGCTGGCTCAAACTCGTAACCGCATGTGTCGTCCGCTGAGTCGTTACTGCCATTGTTTAATGCTCTCCGCACTGGAGCAAGCTGGCCTATTCGCTTCCTTCGCGTTTGTTTTTCTCGCTTAGAGACGGGCCTGGTGCATTTGACTTCACGTTCAATCTCCCCATCTACATACTACACATCAACAACAACAGGGGCCCAAATCGAGATATCGCACAGGGCCCAAGCCGGGCCTGGCAGGGAGTGAGCGGTCACATGTTTGGATGGCTGCGTCGATCGCAGTGTACGACCTACGGTTGGCACACAGGTACTAAGACAATGCAGGGTTGATGCAGCGTTAGCTGTTTGGTGCGTGTTTCAAATGTCCACCTAACTGGTGGACAAAATGTCCACAAGTTCGGTGGACATTTTACCGAGAGGATTGATTGTCACCCCCGCCATTGGCCCCGCAAATGTGAGACGGTCTGGGGCGCGAATCTCCGTGTAGCTCGTGACAAAGTTTTGACGCAGACGGGTGTAACAGGTGTATGCGGCACCCACCGTCCGCAAAACACTAGCTCAGATCGGCGCCCGCCCAAACCTGACCTGTGCTTTCCGCTTCTAAAAGACTCACGCACATCATAAGGCGAGGCTGCCAATCCTTCTACGCACGCCGTAAGCCAACGGCACAAGTGCAGTACGCCTGCTTGCATGTCAGTGCATGGAGCATATAATTGGTGAATATGCGCACAAGTCAGCCAGCTGGCACCCCTTACCTCACTGACGTTGCGGCATGACTCTATGCAAATGTAAGCTGCCTTATGACAGCGCCACATCATCACTTGGCAATATGTTGTCGGGATGGCTCGGGATGGCTCTGGCTTTCAGTGTTACATGTGCCGTGGTGCCTCAACCCTCTTCCTCAACTTCAGCAGGCACATGTCACGCAAAATCATTACAGAAATACATGTATCGATGCTCAAACGCCTTGCAACACCACTACAGAAGACATGTATCGCTGATGCCAAGCACATGCATTGATGTAAAAAGGTGGCAACACCACACCACAACACCTCCACTCGTACACATCAACACCACCACCTCAACAACACACCACAACACAATGACTCATGCCTCACACACCACCTATGCTATGTGCACAACAAGCAAGGACTGGTCGCACCTCCTATAGCTAACACTCACTACGGGACTGCTAAGCACTTTGCCTTGCTGCCTATGCCCCATGGTACCAAATCAGGCTGGGCTGGGCTGGGCTGGGCGGGCTAAGCTAGGCTGGGCTGGGGTGGGCTGGGCTAGGCTAGGCTAGGCTGGGCTGGGGTGGGCTGGGCTGGGGTGGGCTGGGCTAGGCTAGGCTAGGCTGGGCTGGGCTGGGGTGGGCTGGGCTGGGCTAGATTTTAGGGGGGAGGGGGGGGGTACCCTAACAACAAGGTGACACAACACAACAACACACAACACAACACAACAACAACGTCCAGCTCCATGTCATGCCTTGCTGACTCCTTGCTACCTCCTTGTTGGCTGCTGCTCTACGCCGCTGCTGCCTTGCTCGGTGATGGAGATGGGGGTGATTTATTGGCATCCTGCACACACAATCACAAAGACAAGGTCTTGGGGCACACACCACAAAACATGGTTGGAAAAAAGTAGAAATAGTTCGAAACTAAGGCTCATGACAGTTGTGTGTTACCCTCAGCTGTTCATGCCTGTCATGCGTTGCGCAAGTGTGCGCGTGAACATCAAACTGACCTAGACAAGGTGAGGTAAATTACAACCTTACTCACCTCTTGCTCACTGTTTTCAAGAGCTGATTCCCTTGCTGCACTCCTGCTTGGAAGACCCTTGGGCTGCTGTGGGTTTGATGCTGATCCTCACAACAGCCAAGCACCTGGGGAGGTCAGCAGATTTGGTTGCATGTGTTGACATTGTATGCAAAACGCACTAAGAAACAGCACCCCGTGCTTACCTGAGATGTATTCGCGAGTTGCCCAGTCCAACGGCAGCAAAGGCTGCTCGGCACGGAAATGCCTCCGGCCACCAATCCACCTCTCCTGTTGCGACACGCATATAAACAGATGGTGATTGACATTGCGAAGCTAATCAAGTCGTCGAGACAATGCAGTACAATCGACAAAAGAGGGCCTAACCTGCTAGCGACACCGTTGTGAGATGTAGAGCTAAACGGTGGAAGAATTACATGCAGCGGATCAAAGACGGTGCCAAAAAGTGAATTGCGGGGCCAATGGCGGGGGTGACCAATAGAAAGGTTTCCGGAAAGGCCCGCGCTGCCCGCGATAGGGACAACACATGACACGGCAGGAAGTGTAAGCTAGCCCACCTCATCGACCATTTGCCGCAAGAGCTTTGGGATGCCTTGCTGGCCGACGCGGTGCAGCCACGAGTGGAGGCCTGCAGCGAGCGGGCGGTGCTCGCCAGCCTGCTGTTGGGCTTACTCGTGCGCGGCTTGTTTACCATTCACGTAGCCGACCCGCTCGGCCTGCACGACCAGCCCGTGTACACAGACATCCCAGTCTCCCAGGCAGCCATCCCGGTCCTGAGCTGCAGGAACCTGTTCCTACAGCTGTGCCGCGGCTCGCCCGGAGCCGGCGCGAAGAGACGGCCAAGCGCAGCAGTGGCTGCCGTGCTGGCAGCGCACCCTGACCTTCGCGCCCGCCTCGCAGCAATCCCTCACCACCCCTCTGATGGCAACATGGTGGACAACGTCGGGAAGCAGCTGGAGGTCCATGCTCAGGCGTTCCCAACATGGGGTTGGCAATCTTCATGCAACTGCAGCCCATCTACTCCATCATTTGAGGTAACGTTTGCTGCGTCTGCTGCGTTGTGATAATGCGCGTTTAATTTATTCCTATCACAAGGGGGTGGTTTTCAGGTACTTGGGAACAGCATGAATTCAAATGTCGATCTTTGGGCAGGCACTGAGCACCGCTGAGAGCAAGATAGTTTTTGCTGCGTCTGCCATCTCGTAGCTATGAGTCTCCTCTGTTCAAAGCACTGTTTACATATTTTCGACTGAGTGGCTGCGGAGATACGGGCTTCCTATCACAGAGGGGTGTTTTTCAGGTAGTTGGGAACGCCTGAGTGGGGCGATCGATGTTGGCATGAAACACATGCTCTGATGAAAGCAACAGCTTAAGCATTGCCTAGTGCACACATGCTACTGTGCTACAGGCTGCTGGGCCTGGGCCTTTGGTGCTCGGTTTTGCAGCTTCTTAAAGCCCAATGCTGGGTACTCCTTGCCCTTGGCAGGAAGCCTTGCTCGATTTTTCAACCTGCACAGCTCCAGTGGGCGCCAATTGGCCTCCCCTGCCCGCTGCAGGTTGAGTGCTGCGTTGCAGTCCCATGTCCACCCATCCGCGCCCTTGCGCTTCTTGCCCTTCATCGCGCTTTGTAGATGACACTTCGGAATTGTCTCGACTCTAACGACTCTCACCCTCGCGACTTACACCGCGATTTCAATGAGGTGAGGCAAGGCGAGGCGAGGCGACAATGTGTGCATCCTAGCCACTAATTTCAAATGTCGACGATTCCTGGCCATACATGGTCGCCTCGCCTCGCCTCGCCTCGCCTCGCCTCGCCTCGCCTCGCCTCGCCTCGCCTCGCCTCGCCTCGCCTCGCCTCGCCTCGCCTCGCCTCGCCTCGCCTCGCCTCGCCTCGCCTCGCCTCGCCTCGCCTCGCCTCGCCTCGCCTCGCCTCGCCTCGCCTCGCCTCGCCTCGCCTCGCCTCGCCTCGCCTCGCCTCGCCTCGCCTCGCCTCGCCTCGCCTCGCCTCGCCTCGCCTCGCCTCGCCTCGCCTCGCCTCGCCTCGCCTCGCCTCGCCTCGCCTCGCCTCGCCTCGCCTCGCCTCGCCTCGCCTCGCCATTGGCAGCAGTTACATTGGCAGTTACATTGGCGACAGCAGGTACAGCGGGTACTCAGCCTGTAGACCCCACCTGCAGGCAGACAGGACGGCACCTGTAGGCAGGGCCTCCACAAGGCGCCGCACCAGACCAGCATCCAGGGACTGGTCCCGGCCGTGCACTGCTGCTGGCGGGTTCAGACTTCACAACACCAGCAGTTTCTACAGGGGTGATGGTTGCTGCAAACTGCTCTACACACCGTCCGTGTAGCCGGGCCGCTCGCCGCTCTCCGCACGCCCCCGGCAACTATCCGCAACCTCTATCCATATGGCATATCGCGCAGCCATGTCCACCACCTCCTGCTAGCAGCCCGCGCGGACATATGGCATATCGCGCAGCAATGTCCACCACCTCCTCCTGCTCACATCGTTCCTCAGTCATCCAACACTTCTCTTCACCTCCATCTTCACCTCCACCTCCTTCTTCACCTCCATCTTCACCTCCACCTCCATGTTCACCTCCACCTCCTTCTTCACCTACAGTTGCCTCATCACCTACTCCCCCCCCCCATCGCCACATACACCCCCATCTCCATCTCCACCCTTACCCTCATCTTCGACCTGGACCCTCGTTGGTCACCCTACCTCCTCCAGCCCCTCCTTCAAGCTCAGCCTTTGACCCCTCCCCCTCCTACCTCCCTTAGCCCCTCCCCCACCTGGACCCCTGGTTGGTCACCCTACCTCCTCCAACCCCTCCTTCAAGCTCAGCCTTTGACCCTCCTGCCTCCCTTAGCACGTGTCTCAGTGTTTACCTCTTCGCTATAAGCTCCTTTTCCTTTGGTCCCAAAGTTCTCTTCTCCTAGTTTGTTTCCCTCTTTTGCTTTACGTTCAGTTCAACTCTTCGGCTTTCTACCTTGTTGGCTTGGCTGGAGGTTGGCTTGTATCCATCCAAGCCCTGCCTCTTCAGTGTAACAACTACTACTATCCGCCGCCGCCGCATGCCCTCGACAGCCTCAACCCTCCGACACTTCATGTTCGCTTCCAGTCAGACAGGCATTCTCCGCAACGTCGTGTACATGTCAACCTCCAACCTGTGTCGCAACTCGTCAACTCAACCACAGTTCTACAAAGGACAGAAAGGCATGCACAAAATCATGCCTGGCTTTAAACATTTCATGCTCTCAGCAAAACTTTGGTACCGTGATGGCCCTTTAGGTGCACGCTGGTGACGCCTCTCTCAGGTTCAGATGATGAAGTCCAGCACCACACCCGCGTCCGTCAGTTGTTGCAGCAGCCTCCACTCGCCACCACGCACGGACTGGTCCTCGTGCGCCATGGCATGGTGCAGGTGCCGTGTCGACATCAGGTTTGGCAGCTTACGGCACTCCCCCTCCTTCACGTGGGTCGATTTAAGTGACAGGCTGATGTGGCCGTCATCCTGTAGGCTGTACTCCCACTGCCAGCTTGGCTGGTTGCCAGGGAGCGGGAGCAATTGCTGCACTGGCTCGCCTGCACGAGGAATACGATCCAGACACACGGTTTAAGTGGTACGACAGTAAATTCGGCGGCAGCGCTGAGACCCTACCCGCAGCTGCACAAGCACATTCTCTTCTTACCGTGGAAGCCCGGCGTCACCAGAAGGCGAAAGCCGTCGGGCACGTCAAAGGTGTGGCTGCCGCGAAGTGTGACATCGCGCGCCTCAAATTCGGAGTGGCCGCGGAGCACGACGCGCACCGCCTCATAGCGACTTACGCAGTGCTTCCAGTACACATTGCTCGGCGATTGCCAGTTGATGCCCGCGTTTTGAATGGTTACGTTGGTCATGAGGACCCTGCCACAGTTGGGGCTGAAGACCAGTCGCTCGCTTACGTCGTCCAAGCCCTCGGGTTGCGCATCATGCTGCGCACAAACAACAGGTACAGTCGCAGTACGATACAAAAAGAAGCGCGATGCAAGGTGCACTGCTTAGCTCATGCGACTGCTTGGGTGCACGCTCCCCAATGGGTGCTGCTTAGGTTCCTCAGATCGCGACTGCTGGTAGGATCCGCTCCTATGCTACTACCTCACCTGTACATGGCCCAAAACGTTCTCCGCATGCACCTGCTTAGGCAGAGCAGAGGTAAGCCATAAGTGCACGGCAAGAGAAGAGCTCATGCTCATCCTGAGCCTTCTATGAAGGCATGAATCACACAAACCCCATGCCGGCCCTACTGCTCTCGATGAGACAGACCACCCTCAACAACACGTCCAACTGCACATTTAAGTGAGCCCTGCTTTTTCAGGGCTGCATGTGCATCCCTGAGTCCAAGCTCGCAAGGCCACAGCCCTCACCAGCAGGCTGCCATCAATGTGAATGTTCCTCAGCCGTGCCTCTGCCACCTCCAGCACCAGCTCGCTGCCCTGCTGCAGGCTGCCACCCTGCACTTTCTGGCTGATCACGCTCCACAATGGGCCTGGACAGAGGCCAGGGGCAGAGCGAGCGCAGGACACAGTATGGGCTGGAGCAAGGCAGAGCAAGGGCTGAGAAGATGAGGAGGGCAGCTTGACCCAGCCACCAGGCAGGCAGAGGCAGGCAGGGGCAGGCAGGGGCAGGCAGGGGCAGGCAGGATTTGTTACGTCACTGAATGTTACGAGTGGTGGTGCCGGGCGCATGTAAGCAGTGGCAGTGGTTGCAGCAGCATGTGAGTCAACTTACCTAGAGCAGGGTGGAACAGGAAGATGAAGCCAGGGCCATCCGTCAGGTACTGCTCAACGCTGCCCAGCTCTGGCACCTGCATGCACACAGCCACATGCTATTGAAGGCAACTAGGGTTAGGGGTGGGAGCAGGCCACGCCCCCTCCTGGCGGAAGCTCCCGCTTACTGCACGCCGGCTACTGAATGCAGCTTCAACGTGTTGCATAATGAGCAAAGTCGCAGTAGGCGGCAGCTGTGCACCCACAGCTGCTGCTGTGCACCAGGTAACAGTAGGCACAGTAGGATTACTCAGCCTCAACCCTTGGCAGCAGGTTAAGGTGAGCATTATCTGCCTCTGCCCCTGCCCCCTGTCCCTTGCCCCCTCATCCTCCCCCCTGCCCCCTGCCCCTCCACCCAACCTTGCCTCACCCCGCACCCCCACCCTCAAGCCTGAGGCAGAGCCTGACCTGAGCCACCCCACACTGCTGCAGCAGGTGCCAAGCATTGCGCTGCAGGTCATAGAAAGATCCGTCCGGGGTCTGGCTGATACGGGTGCTGCCGGGCTGCCTGCGCTTCTTGGCGCTGCTGGTCACCTGGCACCAGGGCAGGGCAGGGCAGGGCAAGGCATGCACCCGCTGCCAGCACTGCTGCTACACAGCGGCTCCCTCACAGGCGCTGTGAGCATCTAAAGTCTAACAAACATATCCTGGGATGTGAGACATGGCATCACATGAATTAGAACATGTCAGGGCTGTGGTGTGCGAGTTGAAGCAATTCTGGCAGGTGAGTGGCATGTACTGATAGTAATGATGATGGTCAGCGTCGCTGCTACTGCTGTGACACTGCTGTTGTGGTGCCGTGCTGGAGAGGGCACTGCAAGGGGAGGCACGGGAGGGTAGGCCCAGGGAAGCTGTGGGGTGCGGAGGGTGAGGGGAAGGCTGGTGAGGCTGTGTGCAGCTGTTTAAGGGGTGGGTTAGAGGGACTGGGTGGAAGGGGGTGGGTGTAGAGGGATGGGTCGGGGCCAGCACCATGTGGTAGGCAGAGGCTTGCTGCTTCAAGGCCAGCGGTGCTCTATGGACCTAAGCCAAACATCCGCCCGGCAATGTGCCAGCCGTGATGATCGCTGTTGCTGTGTGCAGTCCATGATGACGGCGATGATGTTGCGAGCTTGCCCTGCCCTGCCCTGCTCTGCCCCCGCCCTGCCCTGCCCTGTGCCCACCTTGCGCCTCATGTTGTAGACCAGGAAGGTTGACAGCTGCAACTGCTCGGCGTCATGCGCTGGCACAGGGCCGTCAAAGCTGCAGGAGTGGGCGGAGCGAGCAGCAGCAGCAGCAGCAGTCAGCATACCTTCCAGCAACAGCAGCAGCAACGACGCTTTGCTTGCTCTCACTTACCTGGTGCCAGCTCTGGCCCAGGCATGCGCCCACACCTAGGCACCCTCAGCCATGCTGCCAGCCCCACTCAACCACCCCACCCCACCCACTGAACCCAGCTCCACCCTCGTTGCCGCACTCTGCCCGCCTTGCTTCCTTCTGGTCAGCACGCCAGCAGGCCGGGGCCCTGCCTGACCCCTCCCTCCCTCCATCCTCCCTCTACCCCTGCCTGCTCCCCTACCGCTCCATTGCCATCAGCCACCCCAGCCAGCCACAGTGACCAACTGCGTGACCACACAGGCCAGCGCTACTTGTCCCGGCCACTGGCCGGTCACCAGCTTCCAGCCAGCCCCTTCAGATTCTTCCTGTACTGAGCTGCCAGGGTCGCAGTGTGGCAGCCATCTCTGTCCACTCCTATGGCCCGCACAGGCAGGCACCCCTGACTCGGCTCCCTGGCTGGCTGGCCCCGCACCTGTCCGTCATGAAGTCCGCGATGTTCTGCATGGTGCTCTCCATGCGTCCCGCCAACACCTGCTCCTCATGCTGGGTCAGGGGATCCCTATACAGCACCTGCAACCCCAGCCATGCGACTTGTTGGGTGCTGTCGTCTTGTTGGTTTGTCATAGCCAGGCAGAGCATCAAACTCGGCAGCAGGCAGGTGGGCAGGCAGGCCGGTGGGCAGGTCAGGCTGGAGCGCTCCCTGCATGGCCTCCGCTCACCTTTTTCTTCATGTTGAAGATCAGTCCCGGCATGAGCTGCTGGCTGTTGCCCTGCCGCATGGCCTCCTCCACCACGGCCTGGGCGTGTCCCAGCCCCACATACAGCACGTTGGTGTTGGCGGGAAACACGGAGCAGCGGGAGGTGCCGTCAACGGGCTGGTCATAGATGCCCAGCCGCTCAAACTCCGTGTATTCAATGTTGGTGTAGCCCAGCTGGTGCTGCCAACGGCCATCTGCAGCATGGCCAGGGGTACGCGGCTGATGCTCTTGCTCAGCAACACTAGCCACTGGGCTAGACAAAGAGGTACTGGCTTCCAGCAATGGATGTTGGCAAATAACGTGCAAACACAACATCTGCTGACATGTGGTTGGATAGAGCATTGGTCTAGGGTGGGTTGCGGTTGTAGGCCAGACACACCGATTCAAATCATCGCAAGAGGTCATGGGCAGGGTAACTCTTCTTGCAGTGTCACACCCCCCTCCTCCCTCCTCCCTCCCCCACCCCCCTCCTCCCACCCCCCACCCTACACCGCTACCCTCCTCCCTCCCCACCCCCCCTCACCGCGCCACACTCGCCGCTCTTGCAGCACATTGCAGCCCTCTGCTGCTCCAATGGTGCGGTCGCAGCTCATGAAGCCAAAGGCGCTTCCACCTCGCTGAGCCCCGCAGCCAGCCAGGGCCAGCAGCGTGGTGTCCACCCCGGCCATGGGATTGCTGATTTGGCGCACTATGGCAGCGCTGCGACCCTGCAGGGGGACCACCCAGGCGGCTGCACTAGAGCAAGAGGGCCAGCAAGTCAGGAGAGAGCTGAAACAGAATAGGCAGGTCCAGGGGTCAGCCTTAGCCTCAGCTTCAGCCCTCAATCAGTAACACCATCACGCAATCAAGTCAAGGGCTTGCAGGCATGGGGGGAGGGAGGCACGCAATCGCGAGCCCAAGGGCATGGAACATGATCTGGCGATGGCATTGTGTTGACAAAGCGAATTGAGTGGACAAGGGCGGGCAATGGCAATCATGCTGTGTGCAGGGAGCACTCCAGGCTGTGCCCTCCACTGGCTCAGCCCTCCTGCTGCCAAGCTGCTCCACCCAGCGCCCTCCACCCCCACCTGCTGCGCCATCCAGTCGAACACACCCTCGTCCTGCATCAGCTTCCAGATGGCCCCATGGCCCCCGGGCTTGCTCATGGGCTGCAGCACCCTGCTCAGCAGCCAGCGTCCGTCCGCGATGCCCAGCACCGGCACCAGTGGCTGCCTGCGGGTCAAGCAGCCCCTGCTGCGTCCAGGCCAAGGAAGGCCAAGAGGAAGGGTGTGGAGCAGTCATCTAGTCCATGAGGCCAGTGGCTCCAGTAGGCAGTGACATGTGCTGTGCAGTGTGTGTGTGACATGCACGACCTGAGCGTGTTCCATCGCTGCCTCTGCGACGCAAAGATCTGGGCGCTGCAATAGGAGGTCGTGGGCTTGAATGGTGTGTCATCCAGCCCACGAGGCCTGTGGCTCTAGTAGCCTGTGACCACCTGCAGCCCTGGCTGCTGCCCCAGGCCTGGCTGCTGGCAGGGCTGCTTCAGCCCACCCCCCGTGAGGTGCAGGCAATGCCGGGTGCTGCCCACCTGAACAGCTGGAAGGCGCCCCTACCCCGTCCGAACCATCGCAGCTGCTGCATGAGGGCTGTGATGCGGTTGTGGTTGCCCTTTGCATCTGATGTCATGATGGCCACTGGGGTGACCACCTGCAGCAGCAGCAGCAGCAGCAAGGTCGGGTGGTTGCAGCAGCAGTAGCCAGGGTTCGCAGCAGCGGCAGCAACATGAAGTGGCAGCAGCAGTGAGTGGCAGCTGCAGCAGCAGGTGGCAGCAGGAGGGCCAGAGCTGACTGTCGGGCTCACTGCAGCCCCTGACCGCCGCCACTGCCCAGCTAAGGCCAGAACCACCATACCTGCCTCAACTCACTGCTGCCAGCTGCACCCCGCATCAGGCCTGGGCCCACCTGCTGCTGCTGCCTGAAGCTGCTGCTATAAGCCACACCGCGTCAGGCCCACCTGCTGGCCTGTGAGCTTGTAGTACAGAAACTCGCGCGCCTGCAGGTCCCTCATCAACCCCTCCATCATGGTGCGGCCGCAGTAGGGCAGCATGGCCGCAGGCAGGCACTGACCGCTGTCCTCACACACCAGACCCAGTCGGTCCCCAGCCCCTGCACAGCCAGGCAGCAAGGTGGCAGCAGGCAGCTGACCCAGGTGCAGGCACAGCAGCAGCCAGGCGGGCGGGCGGCCAGGCGGGCGGGCGGGCGGGCGGGCGGGCGGGCGGGCGGGCGGGCGGGCGGGCGGGCGGGCGGGCGGGCGGGCGGGCGGGCGGGCGGGCGGGCGGGCGGGCGGGCGGGCGGGCGGGCGGGCGGGCGGGCGGGCGGGCGGGCGGGCGGGCGGGCGGGCGGGCGGGCGGGCGGGCGGGCGGGCGGGCGGGCGGGCGGGCGGGCGGGCGGGCGGGCGGGCGGGCGGGCGGGCGGGCGGGCGGGCGGGCGGGCGGGCGGGCGGGCAGGGCAGGCAGGCAGGCAGGCAGGCAGGCAGGCAGGCAGGCAGGCAGGCAGGCAGGCAGGCAGGCAGGCAGGCAGGCAGGCAGGCAGGCAGGCAGGCAGGCAGGCAGGCAGGCAGGCAGGCAGGCAGGCAGGCAGGCAGGCAGGCAGGCAGGCAGGCAGGCAGGCAGGCAGGCAGGCAGGCAGGCAGGCAGGCAGGCAGGCAGGCAGGCAGGCAGGCAGGCAGGCAGGCAGGCAGGCAGGCAGGCAGGCAGGCAGGCAGGCAGGCAGGCAGGCAGGCAGGCAGGCAGGCAGGCAGGCAGGCAGGCAGGCAGGCAGGCAGGCAGGCAGGCAGGCAGGCAGGCAGGCAGGCAGGCAGGCAGGCAGGAGGCAGTGGTACACAATTGTTCCTAGGAGCTTGTCTACAATAACCCAGCCTGGTGTACAGGCCAACAGGGTAAGGCCCTGTGAACAATTGCAGCTTGTAGGCCTGCCCTCGCCACTTGCTGGCTGCCATGCTCCCTAGCCAGTGCTCCCTGCAGTGGCTGAGAGCTGGCCGGGCTGAATCCTATATCATGGTCAGGGGGCGCCAGCTGGGCGCCCCTGCAGTGGCCAGTCAGGACCGACCCTCATGCAGTGTGACTGCAGCCCAGAGCTCCACTGACCCCTTAAGGCAACAGCTCAGCCTGCTACCTGCGCCAGGCTGTAGGCGGCTTGGCTGCACTCTGCAGTGTGGCTGCTGCGGCTGAGGGCACCACCAGGGTCACCCACCTCCTACAGGGTAGATCTCCGCCATGGAGGGCATGGCCAGCAGCCCATGCGCCGCCATGCGCTGCCCCACCTGCCTGCCGCCCTCCCCTGCCAAGTCTAAGGCCCTGGGCACATGGTACAGCACCTGCTGCTCCCCTGGTGCTGATGCGGAAGGGAGCGAGGAGGAGGAGGAGGAGGACAACAGGGCTGGAAGGGAGGAGGAAGATGAGGAGGGTGAGATGGAAGGCGAGGAGCCCGGAGAAGGGAGTGAGGAGGAGGAGATGGAGAGTGATGGAGAGCGACTGGGAGAGCTGCTGCTAGCTGTATGCCTTTCAGCCGATAACAATGGCTGAGGGCTAGCCTGCTGAGCCACAGTGGACTCTATGATGAGGGTGAGGCTCTTTGCCTGGTAGCCCAGCAGGCCGCCTATGGAGTTGTAGAACTGGTCCACCCGCTGCAGGCCCTGGGCCAGGTGCAGCAGGGGAGGCTGTAGGTCCAAGGGCCCCACCTGGCCTGTGCGCAACAGGAGGGGTGGACAAGGTCACACTCCAACACTCCAACACACATCAGGAGTCACAGCAGCAGCCAAGAAAGCGGCGCAGGCATGAGACAGCAGCAGGGGTGAAGGCCCACGCTGCACGCAGAGCTTTTGCTGCGCTTTGCCAGGCCTGCAGCTGCCTGCCCCGCTCCTGCGCCCTGCCCTACTGCATACCCTGACCCTGCAGCGCAGCTCCCCGCATTCGCACCCCCAGAGCCTCCATGATGCCAGCCCCATGCCGCCACGCCCACAGCCCTCCCCCATGCCAGCACACCCGAGGCAGACTCCAGGCGCTGCAGGGTTCACCTTGCGTGTCAGGGAGGGTCAGCACCTGAGCCTGCCCTGCGGCTAGCACGGCCAGCAGCACGTACTGCGCCCTGACCGGCAGGCCTGGCAGGCTGTTGGCCACCTCCTGGTGCTGGCGGGCCTGTAGGAAGGCCTGCACCCGGGGCTGCTGCAGCAGCAAAGCCACCTGCGCCCAGGCAGCAAGTTGTGCAACACATAGCGACTGAGGGAAACGACACGATGGTCAGCAGATAGATTGCCAGGCTGTGATGGACACATCGTGGGGCATGTCAGGCAATGGTTCATGCATCCATGCACAGATCCTTGCTGCCAGGCAATCGCACAACTAACCCAAGCTACTGGCACAAGCAACTGACTGGCTGACCTAGTGGCAATGTGAGTGTACAATGTCGCACCTTGCTTGCCCAGCTGTCACAAGCCTGCAGCTCCGTGATGATTTGTTGCAGCAATTGCACCTCAGCTTGGAGTGGGTGGTCGGGAAGGCTGTTGTTGCTTAATGAGGTGGCTGAAGTGCTGCATGGCTGGGTTGCAGCGCCTGTGTAAGCTGCTGTGGCGGCCTCCTGGCTTGAAAGCTGTGGAGGTGTGCGCAGGCTGGGTCGTAGCTCTGTAGCCTGGAAGTCACCTTCCAGGGACATGAAGGACAGGTCGTTGCCCAGCTGGCTGGACCAAAGCTGTGCCAGGTAATGGGGCTGGGTGAACTCTGCAACCTTAGAGGGCAGCAATCGGACATGGCGCGCGTGGTGCCGAACGTGCCTGGCCCATCGGTGCAGCGATGACGTGCACGTGGGACCGCAAGCCTGAACGCTCTGCCGGTTGCATTGTAGCAGCATTGTTAGTGCCCCAAGCCACTCGATCTACGGTACAGGTCGAACAGGATAAAAGTGTAGGAATCGAATAGTATCGAATGGTATATGTCAACAGAGCATGATGTCAAGAGCTTGTGCACCCTACAGCCCTCTTGCGACTGCACAAGAGTTGTTATAGAACCCGGCCGGAGAACCTTCAACCAGGGGTGCTCAGGTCAAGTCATGCGTCTAGTCATGTAAAACTCAGGTGTCCCCAACTAACTAGAAACCTACCCCTGGTAATCAAAACGACGCCGCGTCTCGGCCACGTGGCTTCTGAATATGTGCCGCACATCCCCGGCTCTGCTTTGCCTGTTTAAAGATGCAGGTTGGTGCCTGTGGGTGCCTGCTGGTGCAGGTCTGATCTGATCTGATCAGCTATGCCCAGTGGCTGGGGTGCTGGTGCACATCCCACTGGGCCTCTGAGAGATATTGATACAACAACGTGCACCCGCACTCCACCCTGATGTCCCCGTGCCCTATGTGCTCGCAGGCATCGCAGGCCGGTGCGATTAATCAAGTCCGTGTCCACGTTAAGCGTCAATGCTCTCAGAACCCCAGCCCAAGAGCCCTGGCGACCTCTAGGGCTGGTTAGGGTAGGTTTGTGTCGTCAGGCTGTCAGTCAGGTCCCACAAGGTCAGGTAAAATGGCTCGAAAAAATGTACCGTCACTTTTTGTCGCGTATACTGCACTCCAAGAGGTCAAACCGCGACGCCCCGCTGCGGCGTGGTGCTCCGCAGCTTGGCCTGCGAGGGACGGGCTAAAGGTCACCCCGGCCATTGGCCATGCCAATCCGTGCCAGGCCTGCGCATCGCACCACGCCCTAGTGAAGGATAGCGAAGGCTATCGCGGTAACTCGCGCGCGCTAAAACTCGCGTTTTAGACTGAAGCCTTGTCCCAGTACACCGCCCGCCACCAGGTCGAAACTTGAGATAGCGCAAACAAGCAGCGACCCACCTACAAGAGCAGGGTGGCGAGGCGCTCCGTGGCGTCCGTAGCAAAGTTCGCACCATGGAGGCAGCCTCGCAGTACTGCGGAGTAGGCCATCGCAGTGCGCCATGCTACCGAGCCATGTCATTACACCACGAGACTGAGTCACGCCACGCTTAGCTGAAACTGTGCAAGTTGGGCGCATGGCACTGTCAATTTTTTGGCCATTGCCTTAATCGGCTTTATCGGCTCAGTTCGTGCTATTCTGGCTCAGTTGGTGCTGCTGGTTTCAATCGAAAGTGCTTGGCCTTACATTTCATCTGCCTCGTCAACCCCCACTTCAGCCAACTGATCCTCCTCCATCTCTTGCTCCCACCTCAGATGTTCTAGGATGTCAGCCCTAAGCAATGGCTTCTTCTGCGTCAACCTCTTGCCCTTCCAGCCCAAGCACTCCCGTGCATACTCCTTCAGCAGCTGCACATTCAAGGTCATGGTGCAAGCCCCGTGCATGGTTCAAGCCCAGCTGGTGTTGGGCATTCTGCAACTGCTGCTGGTCCACAGCCAGCTGATGCTGGGCACCCTGCAGCTGCTGCTGGTCCACAGCCAGCTGGTGCTGGGCATCCTGCAGCTGCTGCTGGTCCATGCTCAGCTGCTGCTGGGCGCCCCGACCAAGGCAGGTGCGTGGGCGCTTCTGGCCCCATGTGCTGGCATCCCTGCTTGACTGTTGTGGTGTTGCCCGGGCTGTTTCAAGGGCTGGCAGCTCGGTAGAGCTCTGCAGGGTGAAGGGTGGAGGAGGAGGTTGTTAAGGTATGGGTTCCCGCCACAATGGTGGATTCCGCCACAATGGGGGTGTCCGCCACTGCCATTGCCACTACTTACCAGCTTGGCACGTATCGCTTTATGGTGCGCTAGGGCAGCGCGACGTCGGGGTCCAGGAGGGCTCATCGCAATTTTCGGTATCAACTTCGCGCACAGTGCGAGAAATGTAGCGATGAGGGCGCCCAGCGGCACCACATGGTCCAACCCGTTGGGGAAGCACCCAAGGACGCCGCCAATCACCCCCTGTGATGAGACCGCTCCATGCCACATTAACCCTCTGTCACATTTTGTCATTGTATGTAACACACAAGGTGATGGAGCATGCCCGGAGATGCATCCCGGAATGTAGACTCGCCCAGCTATCCGACACAGGTGGAAGCAGGCGTAAAGGACCACTGGCCGAAAAGTTTATGGTCTTGGCAGAAGCCCCGGAAGTATGGGGTAAAGACTTCAGCAGAGTGCACGGTAGTGAAACAAAGTCCACGCACGGTGCTGCTGACACCTCAGTGTCAGGCCGCCCCAACATGGGGTTAGTAATGTTCATGCAACTACTCTCTGAATACCGCATCGTTTTCAATAGCGTTTGTCACATTGGCAGCCACGGTTTAGTCCGCGTAATCTGACCATCAGCGCTAGCCATTGGAGTCTTTGCTCGCGTACTGCCACATGTGCCCGCGAACAAATCACAGCAGCGAAACGGGTCTCCTTGGCACGGTGAGCCACATTGCTGTGACCCCATCTACCTAGCGTAGTGAGCTGGTTGTGCACAAATGGAATGTCCGGCCAACACCCGTCGCGATGCCTGCCGGGCGTGCAGGATACCTAGACGGGGTGATTGAAACATATATTCGTGTTCGCTTCTCGCCGAAGACATCATTTGGGTCGGCGCACACTAAGGTATCACCGGGTTACACCCCCCCTCCTCCACTGTGTCCTCCACTGTGTTGCACCCATTGCACCGTGAGAAAAAGCGACACGAAATGTTTGTTCTAGACCCAGTGGCGCATCTATTGAAACAAACCGCACATCAAACAGCCCAGGCCTCATTCAGTTTGACACCTTCAAAGTTACATCATATTCATTAGGCAGATTAAAGGCCACGGCATGCAACGACTTGCCATGCCCGCCCCCCCTTGACCCATCATTGCAGGAGCCCACCTCATTGAGCCTGACCACCACCTCCCAGCCCTTCCCCTCGCCCCCTCCCCAAGCCCACCCCCTTCTAGCCCACCCCTCCCAGCCCACCCCTCCCAGAACACCACTGTGGGGTGGCAGCTGAGCTATGAAACTTTGCACGCAGGTGGATGGCATGTAGGGGAGTACAACTCTCTGAGGAGAAGAGTCCAGATTCGGTCATGGTGTGGAGTTGTGCGACTGACTGCATGGCCCTGGTCCTGAGATCGGCTAAGGGAGTTGGGGGTCACAGACCAAAGTGAGCTTTTGGCTTATCTGAGTATGAGCGTTTGTAATACTGTCGTAGATGACCTTAACCTAGTAAGTAGCATGTTGTAAGTCCAAATGGTCCAGCTGTGGCATTGCCCTCCAGGTATGGGGAGAAGGTAGGCTCAGTGCCACAGTCCCGCAACCGCTCTCCGATCCGACTGCTGCTGTCGACGCGCATGCTCGTGTAGAGCAGCCTAAGCGACGCGGGCGGTCGCAGCGATGACTACATGCTCCGCAACGGCTCAAATTTAAATTACTAACTTTCATGCTTTGCTGTGCACGGCCTACTGAGTGTAAAACTATTCTGGATGGGTGAAAGGTAGCTGACTGGGTTGGCTACATTCTGAGCCAGCTAGCATAAATTTTGGCGCAGCGAGTGCAGAGTTACAGCCGTCCTACTACCAGGGGTAGGTTTACTGCCATTTTTTGAATGTTGGGAGCGCCTGACTCAGTGAGATGCTGTGCATGCTTGGAGGCAGGGTTAGGCAGGTCTCGCGCCAGGTGTCAGGAAGGGCCCGGGCCATGAGGGGTCCCGACCCAACCCAGGGAATCTTGCGCTTCGACCTGCGACCCACGTACGGTGGCACCCCGTTGAGCCCCAGGCTGCAGCGAGCGACCATGTTCACAGTCCGCGGGAATGGCGGGCGGTGTACTGGGACAAGGCTTCAGTCTAAAACGCGAGTTTTAGCGCGCGCGAGTTACCGCGATAGCCTTCGCTATCCTCCACTAGGGCGTGGTGCGATGCGCAGGCCTGGCACGGATCGGCATGGCCAATGGCCGGGGTGACCTGAGTGAGATTACCCACAGGCCGACATGTTGTTCCTTGTTGAATGAGTTTTGTTGACCTGTGTAAGCTGCTGTGTGATGTAGCATGAGGGCTGTAGGGATTAGAGGTTGAGATTGCGTTGTGATTTCCAGGGATAGATTTCCTATTAGTAAGGACCGCTTGATCAGGTCATCTAGTGCCCTACGCGACATAGCACAATCGATATTTCTATATGACGCCCCCTCATTGGCGTCAAACCGTGGTCAACAGCCACAACACCTGCCCTCAACACCGTCCAAACCCGCCGTGTAACCCTACAAGCCATGAAGCATGCTGGGGAGACGGGGCGCTTGCAGTTCCTTTTCGAGGACATCACATGGACTGAGCAACACCATCGGAGCGGAGTGGCCGTGCTGGGTGGTGCATCAGGTCACCATCCAACCGGAGTGGCGGCATCCGGAATGAGGCGGAAGTGAGATCCATTACACATTTCACTTAGTTTCCACATTCCCAGCCCATGATAGCCTGCTTGACGGCCGTCACCTCCTCTTCCAAGGCAATAAGGGCACCCACATACCGAGCAGGACTGCAAAAGGAAGTGCATAGAAGTGGAAATACATACAGACGAAGCACCACCCTTAGTGAGGGGACCTGATTCATTCCTTGCGTATCGACAATACTCGCCATCATCATCCACGTCCCAGGTGATAGTACTGAATCACCTTTGCCCCCACCCGGATATCGCCCTCCTCTAATACGCAGATACATTCTTAGCTCCTTCTACGCCTCAGGCGCCCCCAACATGGGGTTGGTAATATGCATGCAAGTACTCTCTAAATACTGCATCATTTTCGATAGCGTTTGGCACATTGGTAGCTGCAAATCAATGCGCGTCATCTGACCATCAGCGCACGACATTGGAGTCTTTGCTCGCGTACTGCCACATGTGCCCGCGAACAAACCACAGCGGCGAGACGGGTCTCCTTGGCACGGTGAGCCACATCGCTGAGGCCCCATCTACCTAGCGTAGTGAGCTGATTGTGCACAAATGGAATGTCCGGCCAACACCCAACGCGATGTCTGCCGGGCGTGCAGGGCACCTTGACGGGGTGATTGAAACATCTGGGCGTATTCGCTTTCGCCGAATACACCATTTGGGTCGGCGCACACTAAGGTATCACCGGCTTACACCCCCCCCCTCATCATCTGTGTCCTCCACTGTGTTGCAGCCACCGCACCCATAGAAAAAGCGATACGTAATGTTTGTTCTTGACTCACTGGTGCATCTCTTGAAACAAATTGCACATCAAACAACCCAGGCCTCTATCAGTTTGACATCTTCAAAGTGACATCATGTTCTCCAAGTAGAATCAGGGCCACGGGGCTGTGGGTGTCACGGCGCCAGCCGCTGCCTTTAATCTTACAGAGTGAGCAGCATGTCGTTGTAATAATTAGCGCCACTGCATTACTACCGCACTCGTCACACAGCAACTGAGCTTGGGTTTAGAACGGGACCCCCGGGAGTTGAACCCGAATGGTGGGCAGTGTACAGCCCACCAGTGACCTCCCCAGTCACTCTGCTAAAGTGTGGAATACGGACACGCGGACGCGCGCCGTTACATTCCTCCCCCTCTTAAGAGATCCGTTCCGCCAAGGTACTTGGGGATAACCCGAGGCACCAAGGCTCGCAGTCTATAGAGACCACTAACAAACAGACTGACCCATAAGGGTACCAGTCACCCACAGACAAGCATGCAACACCATAAGGTGTCACATGGATACCATGGTCATAGGACCAGGCCAGGTGACATAAGTCACTTAGGACAACAAACATCAAGGCAGGTTATACTGATGGTTTGCGGCCGAGTGTGAGGGGAGTGAGCGAGTTTGCGCCTGACGCTGTGACGCCCGTTTATTGCAGTAACGGCATCAGCGCGCTGCGCTGAGCAGGATGGGCGTCACAGCTCGGATCGGGGCCGAGTTTGCGGCCTGGTCACTCGCAAATCGTGAGAGCAAACTCTGAAGCAAGGTTGTGACTGCGGCCATGATACAATGGCACTGCAAGCCTAATCACGCTGTAAGCGAGTACTTTTCGGTTGGCAACAACTGAGAGGTTTTCTCTGCACGATACACGAAGCTGCTGCGCGAACGCTCTACACGACTGAACAATGCATCAGAATTAAGCCCGAATGATAAGTGGAACGACGAGAAGTCAACGGCCGACGTTAAGTCG
>JASKMD010000017.1:6927452-7037452 GCA_030144725.1 Haematococcus lacustris
AAGAAGCTCTGAACGTGGCCTACCATGGTCTCAGCAAGCTGTCCGGTAAGACAACACGAGCAGCGACACTTGTAATCTTGACCTTTTTCACCCTGCTGCAGCTGACCCATTGCTGCAACACAACCTCTGGGTACAAGAGCACAGCGCACCTGCATGACTCCGATCGCTCCCACTGCAGTCCTACACAGGGTGAAGATTACTGGAAATGCCAAAACAGTCAAGAAAAGACGCAGCACCGCGACAAGCAGCAAGACATCAGGTGTACTGCACTGACTTACCCTGCCTTACCCAACCCTGTGCAACAATGCCCACACATGACTGCACTGCCAAATCCTGCGTTGACCTGCCTGCATACCAACCCAATGCACAACACACAGCCAAAGGGAACCCCCCTGCGGCCTGTCTTGATGTTGCAACAACCAGCTTTCACCATGCCAACGGGTTCCCCCCTACGGCCAGCACTTACCATGCCAAAGGGCGCCCCCCTACGGCCAGCACTTACCATGCCAAAGGGCGCCCCCCTACGGCCAGCACTTACCATGCCAAAGGGCGCCCCCCTACGGCCAGCACTTACCATGCCAACGGGCGCCCCCCTACGGCCAGCACTTACCATGCCAAAGGGCGCCCCCCTACGGCCAGCACTTACCATGCCAAAGGGCGCCCCCCTACGGCCAGCACTTACCATGCCAAAGGGCGCCCCCCTACGGCCAGCACTTACCATGCCAACGGGCGCCCCCCTACGGCCAGCACTTAGCATGCCAAAGGGCGCCCCCCTACGGCCAGCACTTAGCATGCCAAAGGGCGCCCCCCTACGGCCAGCACTTAGCATGCCAAAGGGCGCCCCCCTACGGCCAGCACTTACCATGCCAAAGGGCGCCCCCCTACGGCCAGCACTTACCATGCCAAAGGGCGCCCCCCTACGGCCAGCACTTACCATGCCAAAGGGCGCCCCCCTACGGCCAGCACTTACCATGCCAAATGGCGCCCCCCTACGGCCAGCACTTACCATGCCAATGGGCGCCCCCCTACGCCCAGTTACCACCATGCCAAAGGACGCACCCCTGCGGCCAGTTATCACCATGCCAACAGTGCACGCTCCAGCCATTCATGACTGGCCCGCAGCGACGCAACCACATGCCCTCTGCCTCACCATGCAGGCTGGTGTGGCTGGCGGAGCACAGCCAGCCCATCGCATGCCAGAAGCGCACGCCCCAGCCATTCATGACTGGCCTGCAGTGACGCAACCACATGCCCTCTGCCCCACCATGCAGGCTGGTGAGGCTGGCAGAGCACAGCCAGCCCATCGCATGCCAGCAGCGCACGCCCCAGCCGCGCACGACACGCCCGCCATGACGCAGCCCCGTGTTCAGTGCCCCACCATGCAGGCCGGTGAGGCAGGCGGAGCCCACCATGTACCAACAGAGCACGCTCCAACCATACACGCTGGCACCATGCAGCCCTGTGAAGCACAGCCAGCCAAGGAGCAGACAGGGATGCTCCATTCATGCATGCTGATGGATACCAACAGAGACGTTGGTACGATTGCTGACAAGACCTACAATACACTGGTCCTATATAAGGATGCCCTCCACGACATGAAACAAGCCTACTTGCAATGGAAGGGCATGCATGGTATATTCATAGCAGTAGCCTGTGCATGGTGGTGGATCCATCACCATGCAACACTTCACCTCACTTCAACCTCTCAGTCCATCTCGCAGACCATCTCTCAGTCCCAAAAGTGCTTGCGAAGGCATTGCAAAAGGCTGCAAAGATGGAGAGCCATCTCCACTACATCGGCCTTCGTCAATTTCCTGTACATAGACGGGACCATCGATAGACACACCGCCATACTCAACCTCACAGTCTGCATGCACTCCTGGACTACACAAGGCCACTACACTGTGACGGTAGGCAAATCCTCAGTAATCGCTCATCACTACAACACCACTCTTCAACGCCACACTATTTACAGAATCACCATCTTAGATAAACAACGACGCCCTACCAACGCCATCACCATGGACCACCATAAGACCGCCATCGAATGGCTGGGCACTTTGAGCACGAGCTACTGCGCCATGGCGATCACATACATTGCATGGCTCCTACTTGCATGCGGGGACGTTGAAGCCAACCCGGGACCCAACACACACTACGTCCAGCAAGTGGGTAGCAGCACATGCCAAGCCGACTCCCTTAACAACATCGCGGGACGGAAATGGGTCAGCATCGACGATATCGACACCTTCTACGCACAAAGGCTCACGCAACTCAACACACCGGACGAACTTATAGCCTGGCAGATGGCAAGAGGCGCAGGAGGCTACGACGATGGAGTAATAGACCTGTACCTCACATCTAAATACGGCCTGATTTCGACAAGCGTCGCTGATCTAAGACGCCCCCAAGACTGGACTAAACACAACCTCGATAGCCTAGCACAGCGCCACGAAACGACTGCATTCCTATGCAAAAGACTGGGCCACAGCATGGCCATGACAAGCCTCAATGGGAAATGGTCACTCAAGGACTCCCTAGAACCAGCACCCACTCCGCTGGCACGCATCGCATTGCCAACAAAGCAAACACACCACCAGCTCTTCATCATCACCCCCACCCACACAACCCGTACGAGTGCACAGATAGCACTCTGCCATACTAAGAAGATAAACCACATCATCAGCCATACCAACCACAACACTAGCCCACCCGTACCCATCTATATGGAAGCACAACACAAATGTTTCTGCCTGGTACACGCCATCAACATGGCCATGGGGAGACCACTGATCAACCCACATGATGTCCTCACACACTGCAGCCACCTGGCCACCCACCTTCAAGACCTAGCTAGCAGAGCCAGGGGGGAAAACAGGCACATACCCCTGCCCGACCGTACCCCACACATATACGATGAGGATGGAAACTTCAACATCCACTCCATGAACCACTACCTTTATCACAACTGCAAGACCCTCCACCTGGCAACGCAAGAGCTGCCCCAAGACAACATCACTAGAGCAACGCTTAGTACCCTCATGGGCAAGGAGGACAATCACACCAGCAACGCAGCCATTCTCATCAACAGGAACCATGCGACTACCCTTAGGTACCTAGACAACACCTGGTACTGGCTGGACTCACAAGCTACACAAGCTAGAAGGCTGCTGACCACAGCAGACTGGAAGGAGCTGCAAGGAAGGCTCATCCTAATTAAGCAAGGCATGCAACATAAGAATCTCATCGAACCCATCTTCTGGCTAGCGGACCCAATGGAGCAAGCCACCACGACACAGCTAGAGCACCATTACGCGAGACCGCACCACATTGACCTGAGCGGCCACGACGACCAACCACCAACAATACCACCGCCAGCAGCAACACCACACCCCCTCACCACGAGCAATAACGCTCCTAAGCGCAAGAATACCTATGCAGAGGCGGACCCGCCGGCCCGGTCGCGACACCGCGAGGATGCCAACGCGAAGGAGGACGCAGCCACACCTCCCCCCCCAACACGAAACGAGAAGCCAGGCCCTAAGAAACCACGATCGAAGAAAGGAGCCAAGAACACCAGCCACAGCAAAGACAGGCACACACAAACGCTTATGTCAAGGTACCTAACCAATACCCAGGCCGCACCCACTGCCACCATACCCAGCCCGCCTGTCCCATGCCCAACAACCAAGGCCCCCCCCATCCTCCCCACACAACCACACCAGACCCCCAGCAGACAATACCTGACGCTCACCACTCTCAATGTCCGGGGCCTCTACCGTGCTAGAAGGGACGTCTCCCACCTCATCCACCACCACCACCCTGATATCCTGATCCTAACAGAGACGAAGACACACCACAAGAAAGACACACCGGGATGGCTCAAAGTAACCACACAGGACTACACACTGCACCGACACGGTGGCCACAGTGAAGTCCTCATTGGCATCAAGCATGACCTAGCCATTCAGATGCAAGCTACCCTAGTACCACCCAGCACGGAGGCGGAAATAAACTCCAGATGCGTCATCCTGACTCTTAGCCAGCACCACAGCGAAAACCTCACCATCGTAGCAACGTACTGGCCATCGGGCTGCAACGAAGACGCGCTCCCACTGCGGGAGAACATGCAACATCACATACGCACAGCCACAGGACACCTGCCCGGCTCCCTCATTCTCGCCGGTGACTTGAACGCCACGATGAAAACAGAAGACCGCTCCGAACACACTGAATACACCCAGGACCGCATGATGAGGGAGTTTGCCTCAGAGATGCGCCTGTCCGAAGCCGACCCCGGCGACCGGGCCTGGACCTACCAACAACCACACTGCAACAGCCGCATCGACGCCATCCTGACGCGCGACGCACGACCAGGCCCGGAGCACCGCACCATCGTAGACACACATGCGTATCTCAGCGACCACAGACCACTCATCGCCACACTGACCACAGCGAGGATGGGCATACACCTAGCACAAACACAACAGGCCCAAAGCCACAAACACACTGTTCTCACCACACCCATCACCAACAGTGACAGGGAAGCCTTCCGCCTAGCCGTACAACAACCCAGCTCAGGCGCTCCACAACTGCACGCACGACTGGCAGTAGGGCGCGACCGTTAATGTTAACACCCTAGGCTTTCGACATTAACACATTGTTAACGCTACTTTAACACATTGTTAACACCTTCAGCCGCCACCCTAACGACCCGGTGTGCAAGGGGGGTTTGGTATAACAAAGAACGCCTCCGATATCAATAACAAAGAACGCCTCCGATATCTACAGAGCCAGGGAGATAGCTTCATTGAGAACATTGGGGGTATACTGGGCTGGTATGAGCTGAGCGAGCCGCCAAGCAAGCCGCCGAGCAGCCATTGTGCTCCTTTTGCTGCTGCGTGATGTTCGACACGGCTAGTCGCGCCTAGCATAGCAAGCACACAAGCTTGTTGCAGCCTGACTTGCAGCCTGACTTGCACGACTGCACTGACTTGCACGACGCACTTTGTGCATCTACGCTCGCGATGCTTACCGCCATCATCCCCGCCACTACCCCCAGCTAACGGGACAATAGCGTCCTTCTTGTCACCATATCAGAAATTTGACCCCCAAAGCCACAGCTAGCCTTTCTCATCTAGCCTGCTCCCAGCAGAGTAACGTCGTAGTGAAACACCAGCCGAGCGCTGTAGCTTTGCGTATAGCTCTGCAACGACAAACGTATCTTCGCGGTAGAACTGCATTGTTTGCCCAGTCGGGGTCAGCATCTCAATCAGGAGCTGTTTCGCCATTTATCACGGCAGGAACGAGTGCAGAACGCGGCCGGGCGGCTGTGTTAATGTTTTTGTTAATGTTTTCCTCTTGTTAACAAAGTTAATGTAATATTAACCTAACACGGTCGCGCCCTAACTGGCAGCCTACCTGTCACCCCTCTTTACAGAAGCCACCGACTTCTTGGCGAACCTGGACAAGGCCAACCCACACCAGCCCAAACGCCTGACGGAGCTGGCAGGCCTCCACCCAAGGCAAGCTGTTGACATGGCAGCCACCATGCTCACAACCCTATTAGAAACCTGCAGGACGACAGCCATGAAGACATGCACAAAAAAGACACTAACTAGAGGGGGCCAACACTACCAACGCAGGACCATGTGCAGAACCAGATTGGCACTAGGCAAGAAGCTCAAGACCACTAGAAATCTCAGCCGGCAGGCTAGGCTACTATTCAAACAGAATGGTGCCCACCCAACGATCGAGGATCTCATCCCAGACACAGACACAAGCAACACAGCGATCAGGGAGGCGGTGCTAGCACGTCAAGATGACGACCCAACCGACAATCACGTGCAAGCCGCACTAGCTAAACTGACAAATTCCTACCGCGACCAAATCCACCAGCTGGACGATGACGACTCCGCACTCGCCATCGCACAGGCCCGGGTCCGAATGCAACAACTAATAAGCACCCAGCCCAAGAAAGCCAACAAATATATTCTACGCCCATCCCGCACGAGCCACAAAGGCCTGCAAGCGCTCACAGACCCCGCCACCAATAGAGTTTATACCGACCCGGCCGACCTTAACCGGATTATCACCGCCGCCTACGGGCAGAAGCTATCACCCCCAACGCCCAAAACCGGCCACTACACAGACACACAGACAAGAAACTATCCCTGGGCCCGTGCCAAAGCGGACGACCCCTTCACAATGCACACTTGCAAAAATATACACTGGATGCACACAGCCATCATGGACAAAGCCAGCTTCCAGGAGTGCCTCAGCAGGCTGGCAGGAGGCAAAGCCCCAGGACCAGACGGCATTGAGAATGAGATCATCAAGATGTTGCCATGGGAGATGAGGGACACCATACACCAGCTGTTCATCATTATGTGGGCTACAGGCTGCACACCAACCACGTGGAAAACCAGTGACACCTGCCTACTTTACAAGGACAAGGGCCAGGAAACAGACCTCAACGCCTACAGACCTGTAGGACTGGCCAACACCATCTACAAGCTATGGACCAGCCTCATTACCAAGACACTCTATGAGTACGCCGAGGCCAACGGGATGCTGAGCAAATGCCAAGCAGGCTTCCGCTCTCACAGGGACACCACTCAGCAGCTACAAATGCTAGTCATGGCCCTTGAAGACGCTAAACTTGCTAAAGCAGACATCTATGCCCTCATGGTCGACTTCACAAGTGCATTTAACACCACATGTCAAGACAAACTGCTATGGATCATGCACGACCTTGGCTTCCCCACCGACGCCACAGACGCGGTGAAGGACCTATACACGGGCGCTACAACACGCTTCAAAACCCCGTACGGCCCTACTGACCCGGTACCCGTAGACCGGGGCACCATCCAGGGCGACTCACTCTCACCCTTCCTGTTCCTCATCTACATCGAACCCCTACTGCGCTGGCTCCAAGTAGGAGCGCGGGGGTACAAATTCCAGTCAGTGGAAAACGACAGTGACAACAGATACACGATAGGGAGCATCGATTATGCGGACGATGTCGCCATCCTCTGTAACTCAATTAGCAATACACGCGTCCAGGCGGACAAGCTCTCAGCCTACTCAGACTGGGGCCACCTCATCATATCACACAGCAAAACCCTCGCCACAGCGGCGCTACACAAAGCGCATCAATCCGGCCGATGCAGCACCCAAGCAGACGCGGAGAAGGAAGCCCGCAAGCAAATGCAAGACCTGCGCCTACAAGGAAAACCGGTCACCTTCCTCCGCCCGACAGCACCCTTTACCTACCTAGGAGTCATGCTCACCATGACACTCAACTGGAAGCCACAACACACGGCCATGATAACACAGCTAAGGCAGAAACTAGACAGACTGCGGCGCTCCTTCGCCAGCGCTAGGCAAGCCATCCACATTGTTAAAACAGCGATCATCCCCAGCCTGGCCTATAGCTTCTGCGTGGTACCATGCACCCCGGGGGACCTAGACCTCTTTGACAGGGCAGTAGGGCGCGCCCAGAAAAATCTTTAAGATATGACCCAATATGATCAAGCCAGAGAATATGATGAAATATGATCAAGCCAAAACCCAGCAAGTCAAGTGCGCGTTGGCTGCGATGGCAACAACTCCACCCGTGATACCTCCCTGGGCCGAAAATGAAACTCAGATGTTCGACAACAAGCTCTGGACGCTGACGGCTCTTTTCCACCACTTAAAGGATACTAAACTAATCCGCAAGAGCGAACATTACGCGCTACAAGTCACTGAGCGGGTCGGGTCGAGCCGCAAACTGATTCGCGCGGTCAGCGTCGTCTGCTTGCTCTGCTCAGCATGCCTCTCTGTCAACAACATTTCGTGGGCGCAGACCCAACACAACTCCTGCGCCGCTTGTGTTGGCCGCCATGCCAGCACAAGCGCAGCTCCACCACCTCCCAGCTCCGCCCAGTCCCCTGCTATGCTTGTCGAGGCCAAGCAAGAATTCTCTCTATTCCTTTACACCTCTGGCACACCTTTCGCTCGCGCCGACAACCCACATCTGAAGAGGATGTTTCAGCCGCTGGGCATGCCTGACTCTCCCACAGCCAAGCAAGTGAGGACGCTGGGAGTGCCAAGATTGTTTCGAGACCGTGCTATGAAGCACTACCACCCCGCCATGGCGGCAGCACGGTATTGGTCACCTGACCTGACCTGACCTGACCTGACCTGACCTGACCTGACCTGACCTGACCTGACCTGACCTGACCTGACCTGACCTGACCTGACCTGACCTGACCTGACCTGACCTGACCTGACCTGACCTGACCTGACCTGACCTGACCTGACCTGACCTGACCTGACCTGACCTGACCTGACCTGACCTGACCTGACCTGACCTGACCTGACCTGACCTGACCTGACCTGACCTGACCTGACCTGACCTGACCTGACCTGACCTGACCTGACCTGACCTGACCTGACCTGACCTGACCTGACCTGACCTGACCTGACCTGACCTGACCTGACCTGACCTGACCTGACCTGACCTGACCTGACCTGACCTGACCTGACCTGACCTGACCTGACCTGACCTGACCTGACCTGACCTGACCTGACCTGACCTGACCTGACCTGACCTGACCTGACCTGACCTGACCTGACCTGACCTGACCTGACCTGACCTGACCTGACCTGACCTGACCTGACCTGACCTGACCTGACCTGACCTGACCTGACCTGACCTGACCTGACCTGACCTGACCTGACCTGACCTGACCTGACCTGACCTGACCTGACCTGACCTGTAGGGTGTTGGACCCCATTAACTTCTTGCCTACACGTCATGGAGTTCAGCCACTGCCTCCCATGAAGGATTTGACGGCCGAGCAACAGCAGGACGTCAAGCTCGTTGTGGCCCGCCTGGCTCAGGTGAGATGAAGTACCACTTGCTACTCCGCAACAGCCATGCAACCATAGCGTCGCATGCTACAAGGTTTGTACACCACACACAGGTTGCACCGGATGCTGCAGCTGAGGAGCTTGACAACTTTGAGATGGGAGCATGGGACCCGGACATGACACGTGTGGCCAACATCATCTTGCGCATGACCAAGGCTACAGAGATCGACGGCCGCACGGTCACTGTCATTGCTCCCGCCCACCAGCGGCTGACCTGGTGGCAGGTCTATGCCCAGTCCAAGTTCCCAATCCTTGCCAAGGCAGCCATGCGGTTGCTGTCAGTGCATGTCTCCACGTGCGCTGCAGAACGGAACTGGTCTGCGTGGGGGCGGACCTTTGCAGATGCGCACCGCAACACACTCAGCATTGAGAAGGCTGAGGAACTGGTGTTCATTCAAGCTAATGATGAGCTCACCAACAGCAACCAGCGTGACCAGGAGAAGGAGTTGGCCATCGAGCTGTACTAGTGTGCTCTAGGTGCAAGTGCTCTGTTACAGCCTTGGCCCAAGAAGGCCCCGAAAGGCCCCAGAAGTGTTGATATGATCACGCAACGGGTGTAATTGAACCTCTTTTCCATTGCCGTGGTCTCAAACTCACTGTTTAACGTCGCAGAGAGTAGAGGAGTGATGCGGCGGTATAACTATACCGGAGAGCATTTTTCCTATGGAGGGCGTCAAACCCTCTTGACACTCGGGGTTCCCAGGTGGGTTATGGTGCTAACCTGCTTCATTATCCTCTTGACTACAGACCCGGTCATATCACATCTTTATGCCATCATATTCAGTCATATGACCAATTCCTCAGCAAGTCATATGATCGGTCGCGCCCTACAGGGCAGTCAACCAATGCGTCAAGCACAAGCTCAACCTCCCACTGGGCACACCCAATGCCGTCGTCCGGGACGACATAGACAAGCTTGGCCTCGGCATCAGCTCAGCAGCCCAAGAGTACCATGCCAGGAACACCACAGCCCTAGTCTCCAGTCTCCAGTCCGCGGACAACACATACGCACACATATCGAGGTGCATGCTCCACAAACAGATCACCTGGCTATACGCTCAGGCCGCTAAACATGGAGACCGAATTCCCAACCTATTGCAACACACCCTGCGGGCCAGACAACTCCTGCACACCACCACAGCAAACCTCTTCGCCACACACGAAGGGGCACCCCTCTACCCCAAGGAGACTAAAGCACTTGGGCAACTCATAACACAGAGCGCTAGCCCGCTACCACGGGACATAGTCAGCGCATGCATTACATGCCTCAAGAGCCTAGGACTGGCACACCCTTCGGAGCTCATCTGCCAGGATAACATACACATCATGTCAGGGGATAGCCTCAGGAAACGCTTCGGCACTAAGGTGAAACAAAAGCACATCATCGCCCTAAATAGACTTACGGCCATGGCGACCATGGACCACTGCCCAACCGCGACGGAAGCCAAGACCATCCTGGGGAGACGGGACACTACGCTTACCCTACCAGCAGACCAGCGGCGGATCCGAGCCTGGGCCGCAGGACTCACAGAGCTCACTCCTCACACCACCGCCCACACCGGGCCCCGCTACACGGACATCCGAGCATACATGACAGCCAAGACGCTCGTAAAGGACACACAGCCGCCTACACCGAACCCCATAACGGCGACCGCGAGATCCAAACTCACAAACAACGTCCCCAAGCCACCGACTGCGAAACAGCCCACGCCGCAGCCCAGGATCGGCAGCAAGAGACCAGCGGAAGACAGACACACAGAAGCTGACGATCGACACACCCAGACCATCCCTGACGTAGTGACACACATACCCATCATGACCCTGGCCAATCTCAATACATGGAAAGCCGATACTGCACGCCAACACAAAAACGAGCAGCTAGGGATCATGCTAGGAGCCATGTATGACCACCAAGAGTCCATCACTGCCATTGACGGATGGCACTGGAACGGCAACAACCAAGAAAGCTATTACAACGTCCACTGGAGGCCCACCATCATAGAGAAATGGGCTCTCCAAATGTACAAGAAGGAAGGCTACACGCCCGCCCACACAGAAGACATCTGCAGAGCAGATGCAGAACATGTTTGCACATGCGAACTGTGCTGGGAACCCAAAGAGGACAGCCCCATGTGCAACATCTGCATGAGAGCCTACCACCCGGCCTGCCTAGCCAAGACAGGCCTAGCGGGGCAAGCGAGGGACGACCACTGGCTCTGCCCAGTCTGCGCACACGGCGAAGATGACCTCAAAACCGCCATGCGAAAGTCAGTGGAGACGGACCTAATAAAGGCCCACTGGCACCCCACAACTGAACCTAAGCCGCTAATTCTAGCACATATCGACTACACCGATAAGAAGAATGAGTACGACGCGGACAATAGTAAGAGACAAGAGGCGAGACGCCGACCACTCGACGCGGCCCTCCCAGAGCATACCCGGCAGGGTCTGCCCGACCCCCACACCTGGATACCCCGCTGCACCGACCTGCACTCCAGAGCCACATTCCACACCTCACCGGTTGACCCGCAAACAGACATCGTCGGGACGGGAAGGTGTGAAATCACACTCCAGAATCACTCCCACATCACCACCCAAGCTATGTGTGGAGGGAGCCAAGGACCCAACCTGCCTCAACACAGCCTCATTGAACACGTAGTAGCCCATGATGAGGCGGGGCGCACAGTTGGCCTGATCAACAAGACCAATTACCAAAATCTTACCACATGGCTGCAGCACACACCACACCCACGGGACCCAGCCATGGAGCTAGCAGCTCTCCTACGTAGAAATAATACACAAAGCACCCCCCAACCACTCCTAGCAGCACAAAACAAGGCCATCACCACCCTCTACAACACACAGTACTTTCCCAGCACCGTCCAGAGATGGGCCAATCCACTCACGGTCAGGGCTGAGACCACTACCTACTGGAGCCCAGACATCAACGACACAGCCTATGGGGCACACCACAACTGCCTCCTCGTGAGACACACAGGGCTCTCTACATGGAATGTCCCAGCTGAGGATGCCCTGGCCCTAAAATGCATCAAACATGCAATACACTCTGCCACAATGGAGGAGGCCACGGCCACTATCCTGCTCATCCCAGGAAAGAAAGGCATCTCATATCCTAAACACATAGCCATGCTCAAAAGCTACCCGGAGTACTGTCAGCACCTGGCCACCATCCCCCTTGACAAATCAAAGGCAGCTACCAAGTCATGCAAACACGCCACGCTGCTCACCTACATCGTTTGGAACAAGGCGGGGCAACAACTCGTCACAAAAGGGAATCCACAGGGCTGGCTGGCCAACACAGCCACGGCGCTACACCCCAGACCCGAACGGCACCCTAAACACAACCAACCCTCGAAACACGTCCAGCCCACCCAACTGCCCAGCGGGCACTACAAGCACATGCACCTCCCGGCAGACCGCGAGCTCCCCGCCACGGGGCACATGCGCCAACCCACCCAGATCGCACCCCCGTTCTGCACAACATCAAGTATGGTCATCCCCAACTGGAGGACTGTCACGTACACAGATGGCAGCTGCATGCAAGGAACGGATCGCGCCCCGTCGCGGAAAGTGGGAGCGGGAGTGTACACACCGGAGAATGACGAGCGGCTCACCATTGCCCTACCCGACCACAGCACCATAAACAGAGCAGAGCTCGCAGCTATCCACGCGGCCATCAAATCGGGAGCAACTCATATCGCCACTGACAGCCTCTGCTCCATATACCAAATACGGAGAGCACTGGCCAACCCAATGTCGCTCCGCACACATCATCACAGGGACATTTTGGCCGACATCGCCACCCTAATCATGAACAGCCGCGACACTATACACCTACGAAAAGTCCGGGCACATTCCGGCATCATCGGAAATGAAGCGGCAGACACCCTGGCCAAACACGCGGCTATGTACCCGGAGCAGGCCCACACTCAGGCCCCGCACGAGCACACCGAACAACAGACCTGGCTGAGCGCAACCACCGAAACTGGCACCACCATACCGCTACCGGACTGCAGACACAGCGTACGCACACATATGCGCGCCAAACACAAACTGGGACTCGCAAACCAAGATAGCATCTACTACCAGATGTCCCAAGACATCGCCAGGGTCGCCGCCAAAGGGTCATGTGAAAGAGTAATGCTCGACCCGGGCATCCCGACCGCTGCCCAAAGAACAGCACTGCTCTACCGCACTGGCGGGCTCTACAACCAGAAATTGGCGATGCGCTGGGGGAAGGCCGCGGACGATCGGTGCCCGCTCTGCGGCGAGGCCGATAGTGCTACTCACCTTCTCTCGGGATGCACCCGCACTGCAGCTTTAGTACAAGAGCGGCACAACGGGGCGGGACGCCTCATCACTAAAGCGATCAGTAAAGGCTCGCAAGGAGGGTGCATTACATACACTGACATCGGTAGCCACGCACGCGGCGAGCAAAACGACATGGATCTCCCTAACACCACCTTAAGCGACACCCTTGCAGCCATAGGCCTGCCAACAGCACACAATACGACAACCCGCCCTGATATCATCATGGTCAGCACCAAAAGCAACAAAAGAAACAGGGATAAGGACGAGTCCAACAAGCACGTCACTATATTGGAGATTAAATATTGCGCCGACTCTCGATGGACCGAACAACTAGAAAAAGCCAGCACACAACACGCAGCCCTCGCCACGGCCATCCGGGAAGCTGGCAACACCGTTACCATCCGACCTATCCTACTTGGCATAGGCGGCATTACATACGAAGCACACACCAAGCAACATATGAGAGAGTTGGGTGTAACACACACTAACACCATCAAACTACTTAACAAGCTCACCCGGCACGCAGTGATAAGCTCACATAGCATCGCCAAAACAAGCTACAGACTCAGAGCAGGGAAAGGGGATTGGGGCTAGGAAGGGTCTCTCCATCACCCAGGGTAGGTGGTGGGAGCAGGCCGCGCCCCAGGCGGAAGCTCCTTCCTTAATGCACGCCGGCTCCACGCCGGAGTAGTCTTCTTCTTCTTCTTCACGCTGTAAGCCTCATCCCGGGCGCTCATCGCTTAGTCGCGATGTTCCCGATGGGATGCCCTGCCGATGGTGTCGATGGTATAAGCACATTGGCACACCGACATAGGCCGGCATAGGCCACTGCACTCTACTCGGATTAGTACCTTCGGACACATGTTGACAAGTCGACAGGGGCTTGTAAGGAGCAGATATACATAGCTGTACGCAGCACAGTGCGCACCAAAACTCCGAAGTAAGACATTCATGCTGTAAGACAACATGTTGCTCTTAATGTTGCAGGGAGGGGAAACTGCTTTGCTACTTGCAAGAGGGGTGATGGGTCTCATGGCTACAGTTGGTGGTGGGTGGTGGTAGGGCAGCTGCCACTGCTGGTGGTGGTAATGATGGTGGTAGCCAGAGGGGTGAGGGGGTCATGGCTACAGCTGGTGGTGGGTGGTGGTAGGGCAGCTGCCCCTGCTAGTGGTGGTAATGATGGTGGTGGTAGCCAGAGGGGTGAGGGGGTCATGGCTACAACTGGTGGTGGGTGGTGGTAGTGCAGCTGCCCCTGCTAGTGGTGGTGGTGGTGGTAGCAAGAGGGGTGAGGGGGTCATGGCTACAACTGGTGGTGGGTGGTGGTATTGCAGCTGCCCCTGCTAGTGGTGGTAATGATGGTGGTGGTAGCCAGAGGGGTGAGGGGGTCATGGCTACAGCTGGTGGTGGGTGGTGGTAGGGCAGCTGCCCCTGGTAGTGATGGTGGTGGTAGCCAGAGGGGTGAGGGGGTCATGGCTACAACTGGTGGTGGGTGGTGGTATTGCAGCTGCCCCTGCTAGTGGTGGTAATGATGGTGGTGGTAGCCAGAGGGGTGAGGGGGTCATGGCTACAGCTGGTGGTGGGTGGTGGTAGGGCAGCTGCCCCTGGTAGTGATGGTGGTGGTAGCAAGAGGGGTGAGGGGGTCATGGCTACAACTGGTGGTGGGTGGTGGTAGGGCAGCTGCCCCTGCTAGTGGTGGTAATGATGGTGGTGGTAGCCAGAGGGGTGAGGGGGTCATGGCTACAGCTGGTGGTGGGTGGTGGTAGGGCAGCTGCCCCTGGTAGTGATGGTGGTGGTAGCAAGAGGGGTGAGGGGGTAATGGCTACAGCTGGTGGTGGGTGGTGGTAGGGCAGCTGCCCCTGCTAGTGGTGGTAATGATGGTGGTGGTAGCCAGAGGGGTGAGGGGGTCATGGCTACAGCTGGTGGTGGGTGGTGGAAGGGCAGCTGCCCCTGCTAGTGGTGGTAATGATGGTGGTGGTAGCCAGAGGGGTGAGGGGGTCATGGCTACAGCTGGTGGTGGGTGGTGGTAGGGCAGCTGCCCCTGCTAGTGGTGGTAATGATGGTGGTGGTAGCCAGAGGGGTGAGGGGGTCATGGCTACAGCTGGTGGTGGGTGGTGGTAGGGCAGCTGCCCCTGCTAGTGGTGGTGGTGGTGGTAGCAAGAGGGGTGAGGGTATCATGGCTACAGCTGGTGGTGGGTGGTGGTAGGGCAGCTGCCCCTGCTAGTGATGGTGGTGGTAGCAAGAGGGGTGAGGGGGTCATGGCTACAGCTGGTGGTGGGTGGTGGTAGGGCAGCTGCCCCTGCTAGTGGTGGTAATGATGGTGGTGGTAGCCAGAGGGGTGAGGGGGTCATGGCTACAGCTGGTGGTGGGTGGTGGTAGGGCAGCTGCCCCTGCTAGTGATGGTGGTGGTATTGCGTCAATACAACCACCGTGTTCACAGTAGCCGGCCCTTCCCTAGCCTGCACGTTAATAGCCTGCCCGTCCCTCCGGATTGTTCACAATTGCTGCATAAACAGCGTACACATCTTGCGCAGCGCCTTGCCATGCAGCTGCTATGGCAGCATTGCCAATCTCTGCCCGCTTCATGCCGCTGAACAATGCGTAGCCGCTCAACGGCTTCTTGCCAGCTGCATCAGCTTTCAACGGCAGCCGAAGAGCCTTTGCCACCTCTTTCTTCACATTGGTAGCTATCCTTGAGACCACGTTCTTGAGTACCTGTGGCTGCACGTCCGCCCCAGTCTAATCCCTCACCCCCTTCAATATTTCGAGCACTAGCACATCAGCTGCAGCTGCAATGTCGCTGTCTGCTGTCATCCCTGCTCCCCCTTGTAGTGGTGCAGACGCTAGCCCAGTTGAGGGGCCAACCCCTGCTTCATTTGGTGGTGATACTACTGCCAGCTCATTAGCTGCCGATCCAGCAGAGGGGGCAGCCCATGCTTCCTCTTGTGGTGCTGTAGCCAGCCTAGCAGCTGCCAGCCCAACAGAGGGGCCAGCCCCTGCTATCAGCTGTGAGTCCGGAGCTGTGGGAAAAGCCAGCTGCTTTCTGGCCCAACCGACAGCAGGGGGTGCATTGCCAGTGGCTGCTCGAGTCTGCTGCAATTGTTTCATAGGTGTTGTAAGCACTGCTTTGGGCAATTGTGCCTCTGCAAGCATTGCAGTGACCTGGGCGTCACTTGCTGATGGGTCCTGCTTCCACCTCCTTGCCACGCTGACCTGCTGGGGATAGGCCTCCTCGAGCCATGCCAGGTACCCTGACCACGCTCGGCTGGTGCGCTTCTTATTGGGACCACCTGAGGCAGCTGCCAGTTGTTGGAAGTGTGCATCAGCCTCTGCTTGCACAACTACAGCTGTGTCCTTGAGGGTAGCAATACTGCGCTGACGCTGGATGACTTTTAAGGTGAACGGGATATCTTTAAAGCGTCCAAGTTGCTGTGCATAGTAGCTGTTGCCCGCCGTGTGCGGCCTTCCCGGCTGACTTTCCAAAGCTTCTAACGGCTGCCTTAAGCCGCCACCCTCTTGCCATTCTCTAACAGCTGCAGGTATGCTGTTGACGTCGCTCATCCACGCCTCCTGCCCATGTCTATGGCTCTTCCTACCGCTGACCGTGGAGCTAGCCTGACTTGTGGTGCCTCCAAGGCTGGCCCCTAGGCTGGGCAGGTGCTGCATGGTAACCCTTGGCTGGGCACCTGCTGCAGGGCTGGCAGCTGGGCTGGGCTGGCGCCTGGCCAGGGCACCTGCTGCAGGGCTGGCTCCTGTTGCAGGGCTAACACCTGCTGCTGGGCTGGGCAGGGGCCTGGCCAGGGCACCTGCTGCAGGGCTGGCACTTGAGCTGGGCAGGAGCCTGGCCAGGGCACCTGCTGCAGGGCTGGCACCTGGGCTGGGCTGGTGCCTGGCCAGGGCACCTGCTGCAGGGCTGGCACCTGAGCTGGGCAGGAGCCTGGCCAGGGCACCTGCTCCAGGGCTGGCACCTGGGCTGGGCTGGTGCCTGGCCAGGGCACCTGCTGCAGGGCTGGCACCTGGGCTGGGCTGGTGCCTGGCCAGGGCACCTGCCGCAGGGCTGGCACCTGGGCTGGGCAGGAGCCTGGCCAGGGCACCTGCTGCAGGGCTGGGCAGGAGCCTGGCCAGGGCACCTGCTGCAGGGATGGTACCTGCTGCAGGGCTGGCACCTGGGCTGGGCAGGAGCCTGGCCAGGGCACCTGCTGCAGGGCTGGCACCTGGGCTGGGCAGGAGCCTGGCCAGGGCACCTGCTGCAGGGCTGGGCAGGAGCCTGGCCAGGGCACCTGCTGCAGGGATGGTACCTGCTGCAGGGCTGGCACCTGGGCTGGGCAGGAGCCTGGCCAGGGCACCTGCTGCAGGGCTGGCTCCTGCTGCAGGGCTGGCAGCTGGGCTGGGCAGATGGAGAGAGCTGTGGCTGGGCAGCTGGCTGGGTGGACTGGGCTGGGCGGGGTGGCTGGGCAGCTGGCTGGTCTGTTGGCTGGGTTGTTGCCCCATCTGTATCATAGGAGCACATCGCACTGCCAAGGGTAGCAGGCAACTGCTTGACAGTTTGCTGCAGCGCTGCTAGGGTGTCTTGCATGTTTGCTGGCGCAAGCATGTCATGTGAGCAGCAACGGTATAGCAAGCACAAGGAAGCAAGGTAAGTTGCAATTGTGCAACATGGACAAGGGCAAGGAGCTAGCATAGTTGAGCGGGAGGCAACAAGGGGCATAGAGATGGTGATAAGTGAATATGGATATTGCATGTACTTATCTGCAAGACGTGCTGCAGCTGCTCTGTTGTTAGCTGCTCTGGATCCCTGCACATGCACAACGCTGCACCGCACCGCATCCACACACGCACATCCACTGCGCAACCCCACCTCGCATATCCACTGCGGAACCCCACCTTGCATCGCCATTGCTAGTATCCGCCTCGGCGTTGGCCTCGGCGTTGGCCTCAGCGTTGGCCTTGCGCTTGCGGCCGCTGCCTTGCCCGCCCATCCACTGAGACTCTCTCAGTGAGAGCCCAAAATAACCGGCCCTTTTTTTAGGTTATTCAATGTTTTGCACGCCGGCGTGCAAAGTGACGTGCAAACTGTCTCTGTGACTTCTCACTCTCCGTGCAAACCATCGTGTTATTGCCCAGTTATGCACAGCCTTATACCTAGACAAGATCTGAGGAGCACCAGCTAGATTAGCTTCTGGCTCCCAAGTGTTGTAGGTGTCATCATAGCCGGTCCACTTGACCAGGTACTCCATTCGCTTCTTGAACCGTACCTGCCTGTGATTCAACAGGCTATGCACTTCATAGTGAGGAGCATCTTCCAGCCACTCCAACACAGGAGGGGGGTGGAACCCCTGGCTGCCAGTGTACTTCTTAAGAAGTGACACATGAAACACGGGGTGCAACCTGCTCATGGTGGGAGGTAGCTCCAACCTGTAGGCAGACTCACCTGTCACCCACGCTGAACGTGACATCACGCCTACGCTTATTCTCATACCTTTCTTGGCGGTCCTGAGCCACCCTCATGCACTCCTGGGCATGCTTCACCTCATGCTCCCACTTCTTGGCAAAGCTCTCAGCGGAGGGCGAGAGGCACGGCCTGGGCAGCTTATGCAACATAGGCGTAATGGGTGACTGTCCATAGTTCACCAGGAATGGTGTAGACTGAATGGACTCCTGCCAGGAATTATTGATGGCAAACTCGGCAAAAGCCAGATGTCTAGGCCAATCAACCTGGGTAGGCAGGATATAATGTCTAAGCATTTCTTCCACAGTTTGATTAGTACGCTCAGTTTGCCCATTAGACTCTGGATGATACGCAGTGCTGAAAGCAGGGTCTACGCCTATCAGCTTCCTGACCTCAATCCAGAACTGATTGTTCAAGGTCGCACCACGATCAGAGATGGTAACTTTAGATAGACCATGGTATTTGAATACGTGGTCAATGTAAAGTTCAGCAAACTCTTTAGCATCCATGGCCTCAATGCATTAAGTGAACCATCTTTGACAGACGATCCACGACCACACAAATTGAGTCATAGCCATGCACACCGACTGGAAGCTTAACCACCAAATCCATGGTGACAGATTCCCAGCGGTACCCAGGTATAGACAAGGGATTTAGCAACCCACCAGGAACCTGGCGAGAAGCTTTGTTACGTTGGCATGCATCACAATTAGCCACATAGTGTCTAACATCAGTGCGCATAGTTTTCCACCAGAACACCCTGCGCACACGCTCCAAGGTCTTGGTGATGCCAACATGGCCAGCATACTTAGCATCATGCATTTCGTGCAAAATATGCTCTCGCAGCTGAACATCATTAGGGACTATAATAGTGCCTTTATCAAGATGTCGCCACAGTCCCTCCGGGGTCATTTCCCACTCCTCATTAGGTTCAGCAAAGGCGGGATCAGTGCTATAGGCACTAATTAGCCAATCTGTGACCTGAGAAGGGTGACCTGGACACTCAGGGAGCTGTGCCTCACAGTCATTAGAGACCGGGTCAGCCCACCTTAACCGCTTAGGCTCTGATGGCTTTAGAGCATCATCAGAGTCAGCATCATGGTCAGGGTCTGATCCAGCGGCAGGCTACTGTTCGCTGCCCCCGCTGCCGCTGCCCAACGGTGTACCCGCACCGGCTTCCTCCCCCTCCTGTAATCTCCGCTTCTGCTGCCTGGTCGTCACCAGGATTTTGTCAGTATCAGTCTTAGCCGTCGCTGAAGTTACTGGAATACGTGACAGTGGGTCTGCAGGATTAGTGTTGCCAGGTAGGTATTTGATGGTGTAATCAAATCGGGACAGGAATTCCAACCAGCGGCTCTGCCTACGGGACAGTGTAGACTGCGTAGGTAGGGCCTCTAGAGGGCGGTGATCAGTATACAGTGTGAATTGCACACCTTCAAGGTAGCATCGCCACTGTGTACACGCAGCAATAATAGCCAGTGTTTCCTGCTCCCCAGTGGTATAATTCTTTTCAGCCTTTGTAAGCTTTCGAGAATAATAAGCAAGGGGATAACCATCCTGCATCAAGACTGCCCCGACACCCAGTAATGAAGCGTCACAGTAGACTTGGAAAGGTTTGGTTGTATCAGGAAGGCGGAGCATAGGCACACGCATGACTGCTTGCTTTACAGCGTTGAAGGCATCTAACCGAGGTTTAGGCCACTCCTCCCAGTTAAAAGATTTGCCTTCAGGTCCAGTCAGATTAGTGAGTGGAGCTGCAATGGCACTGAAATTATGTACAAATTTACGTACATAATTGGCCATGCCAAGGAATGACTGCAAGGCTGTCAGGTTCGTAGGAACATGCCAGTCTTTTATTGCAGCCACCTTGCTGGGGTCTACAGCTACACCATCTCTAGAGATGATGTGCCCCAGGAAAGGTAAAGACTCTTTCATAAAATCACACTTAGAAAGTTTAGCAAAGTATTTGTGTTTTCTCAACAAATCGAATACTTCACGAAGGTGGACGAGGTGTTCCTTGATAGAATTGGACATGATTAAAATGTCATCAAGGTATACAAGGGCACACTTGTCAATCACCTCGGCAAATGCCTGGTTCATGGCACGTTGAAACGTGGCCGGTGCATTGGTTAGACCAAAGCACAGAACTTTGTATTGGTAATGGCCTATGGGTGTCCTAAACGCAGTTTTAGGAATATCTTCATCAGGGATCCTGATCTGATGGTAACCAGCCTGGAGATCCAGGGAAGAGAACACGGTCATACCAGAAAGTTTATCAAATAGATCATCAATCCTGGGTAGAGGGTATTGGTCACGAATGGTGAGCTTATTGAGTTGACGATAGTCTACGCACATACGTAGTTCTCCTGTTTTCTTCTTTACAAAAAGAACGGGCGCTGCATAAGGGGATGTGCTAGGCTCAATCAACCCTTTGGATAGCATGTCAGTGACCTGTTTCTTAACCTCATCCTGTTTTGGCTTACTCATCCTATAACTGGGCCTGGCAGGAGGTTTAGCACCTTCCTGCAAGGGAATGGAATGCCCCACGTTACGCGCAGGAGGCAACCCAGTTATAGGCTGAAACACATCAGCGTACTCCATAAGGAGGCTTTTCAGTTGTGCAGCCTGCTCAGGTGGTACGCCAGGTGGGTCTTGCAAGTTCTCATAAGAGACCAATGCCACCACACCTGTACCACCCTGCTTGAGCCATCTTGCAGCCTCTTTGGCAGACAAGGGTGTAGAGACACCGCTTGGGCCAGGCTCAAGGAAACCAGGGGGTATAGCATAAGCTTCTTTTACAGGGTTTACAGTAGATTGAGACTCAACTGTACAGTTCACTGACCCACCTTTGTTGATAGCTGAAGGTAGTAGCACAGGCCTGCCCTTAGGGGTACGCAGGGTAAGGGACTTGTCGACGTAATCGACCAGAGCCCCCTGCACAGTAAGCCAGTCAGCACCCAGCAGAATGTCATACTCATGCACCAGTTCAGGCATCACAGTCAAGTTACAAAAGCAGCTGAATTGCTGGATGGACAGGTGTGCCTTGACATAGTGCGTGCAATACACCGGTTGATTATTGGCAACTTCATAACGAAGAGCCACCGGGTACTCATACAGCTTCAGCTTGTGTTTAGACACAAACATGTCACTGATGAACGAGTCATCAGCACCACCGTCAGCAAGGCAAAAGCACTTGTGATCATGGTTCAGGGTGCCAGAAAACCTGAATCTCACCTTTCCATCTCGTCCAACCATTCCCAGTACATGTGCCTGCTGGTACCGAGCCTTAGAAGGCACAGCAAGCTTACAGGGCACATCACTCAAAACAGAACATGGCAGTTCTGTTGACAGGGGCCGCGATTACAATGGGGCGAGGCGAGGCGAGGCGAGGCTCCATGTGGCTGCATGTGGCGTTTTTGAATTTTGCGATTTCAATGCGGCGAGACAGGCGAGGCGAGGCGAGGTGTTCAAATTTTGACCAACCTCTTCGCTCATTTCACTGCGTGCGCCCATCGCAATGGATTCCTCATCCGGGGACATTCGGCCATGCAGCAGCAGCAACAGCAGCAGTAGTGGTAACAGCGAAGCTGCATCGACCCCTTTTGGCGACCGCCGACCACCCCGCGCCTTGCGCATAGTCATGATGCTGCTACCGCTGCCGTCGCTGGCAAAATGAATTGAGCAGCTCTTGAGTAGGCTGGTTGTGTTTGTGCACCTCTGGTAGGCTTAAGTGTTTGGGCTTTAGCAAGGTGTTGGACGTGTGTTGATAATGCTGCTCTGCGTTGGGCAGGCTATGTTGGGACTCTAATGGGAGCAGTTTGTATGTGTAGGGTTGGTTGTATGTGTAGGGTATTGCAGGTTGTGGTGCAACTCTGCTTGGAGCAGGTTATGTTTTGGCTGCAGGTTGGTGCAACAAGTTCGCTATTCTCTGGGGTGGTGGCGGGGATGAAAGTGGCAAGCAGCGTGTAGATGTGCAAGGCAAGCTAAGCTAATCTTCGCGTCAGCGGTACACGCCTCTGCAAGCCCTGCGCAAGCGGGACTAGCTAAACATTCTCCGCAAAGCGGGCAACGCGGGCAAAGCGAGTCAAAGCGGGCACAGCAAAGCACAGCAGTTTAGGCACAAGCTGAAGGGTGCTCCGCAATGTTGAGGTTGCGTTAAAACTGCGGATGAGGGACGGATGTTGTCTCCTCCCAGTCGCCGCTGAAGTTAACGGCTGTCTTTCCGCCCTCTTCTATTGCAGCTATCACTACCCTGGCCAGGACTTCTTCCTGTTTATCCACTAGCTACTGCTGCTTTGTCGATGCTGATGTGACATTGTGTAGCCTAGACATGTTGAGCATCGCGCAGCCACTCGCCACCCCCATTCTAGCCAGAGCTGCCAGTTCTGAAAAGCAGTCACACCTCGCCTGTGACCTCGCCTCGCCTCGCTGGGCCTGGGGGCGAGGCTGGCTTGGCGAGGCGGCGAGGCCCCATGCACGCAATTTTGGTGGCATGGGCATCTCAACCTCGCCTCGCCATTGAAATCGCGCGAGGCGAGGTAGGGCGGTTGAGGGCGGTTAGAGGGACATGGAGACCTCGCCGCCTCGCCTCGCCGCCTCGCCTCGAAAAAGCACCCCATGCACCTCGCCTCGCCTCGCCTCGCCATTGAAATCGCGCTGAGGGCAGGCTGGGATACATCAGGGCAGGCAAACAAAGGAACTTGAGTTGAGTCGGCTTTCAGCTCACTCATACTCCCTGCTCCTACAACTGCAGCATCATTCAGCAGTTGCTCAGGTTCAGACACAGCACAGATCTGGCTGTCTGGCTGCGCAACACTTCAGCGGCCCACGGCAATGCGAGCGGACTGAGAGCGCCGGCCCTTAGGCTGAGCAGGTGGGGGACGCTGCTCAGGCTCAGACTCAGACTCCTCTGGCTCAGAGGGAGGCTTAGAGTCAGACTTCTGCCCAGGCTTCTTGGCACCGTTAGGTGGGTTCTGGTAGCCAGATCTGCGGCGGGCTTCAGTAGCAGTGTACTGCTGGAACGGGCAGGGCCAGTTGGACAGGTGACCAGGATGGTAGCACTTGTAACAGTACTGGCCAGGCTCAGGGCGAGGAGAGGCCCACAGGTTGACTTTCCTGGGGCGCTTGCTACCACCAGCAGGACCAGGAGGGGGACCACAGCCCCTCCTGCCTGGGCGAGCACCTCCACCCATAGCCGCCACAGCCTGCACAGCATGGACACCATTAGACACAGCACCCTTAGATGGTGTTGTGGTGGCCAGCATGACAATGTTCCTCTGCGCCTGCCGAGCAGCATCAATGGCCTGAGACAAAGTGGGGTCCTTGAAAGGAGCCAGATCCTTCAAAACAGCAGTCTGCAAAGCAGGGCTGAGACCTCTGGTAAACACCATGCACAGCAAAGGCTGGCACATGCTGTCAGAACCTGCAATCAGCAAGTTGTTTCTGAAGGCAATGATATAGCTGCCCAAGAGCATGCCAGTGGTCATCTGAAGAGACCCGTCAATGAGCTTGGTACGAGCCACATTGCAGTCATCCCTAAGATCATCGCCTGTGTATTCACAGAAGGCGGAACGAGTAGCAGTTGAGCTATGAAACGTTGCACGCAGGTGGATGGGATGTAGGGGAGTGTAACTCTCAGAGGAGCCGAGTCCAAACTCGGTCATGGTGTGGACCTGTGTGACTGACTGCATGGCCCTGACCCCGAAATCGGCTAAGGGAGTTGACGGTCACAGACCAAAGTGTGCTTTTCACGTATCTGAGTATGAGCGTGTGTAACAATGTCTAAAAGGAGCGTAACCTAGTAAGTAGCATGCTGTAAGTCCCAATGGTCGAGCTGTGGCATTGCCCTCTAGGTCAGGGGGGGAGGTGGGCTCATTGCCACATCGCCGCAACCGCTTTCCGATCCGACTGCTGCTGCCGACGCGCATGCGCATGTAGAGCAGCCTAAGCGACGAAGGCGGTCGCAGCGATGACGGCATGCCCCGCAACGGCCCAAATTTGAATCACTAACTTTGATGCTTTGCTGTGCACGGCCTACTCGGTGTATGTTTATTCTTGATGGGTGAAAGGTAGCTGGCTGGGTTGGCTACATATTGAGCCAGCTAGCATTTGGCGCAGCGAGTGCAGACTTACAGCCGTCCTACTACCAGGGGTCGGTTTACTGCCATTTTTTGAATGTTGGGGGCGCCTGACTACGCCACTGCTGCTTTTGCTACGGAAAGGTCATTGAAGGGCCACCGCCAGTTGCACTAGCACCAGGTGGCAAGTGGCGCACGTAAGTGCCACGCCCAGTATATCCATTACAACCTGTATAGAGGTGCCGGCATTGGCGGGGTCCACTCCTGCCTGCATGACACTCACACCACCCACATACACATCATGTCACACGCATCTTCTCATGGCAACATTGAGCAGCAGCTAGCATTGCAACATAAGCACGCCATGCTTGGTAACAACATGCAAAGCTCGCAGCCAACAGCAACACAACAACAAGGCGTGGTCCTACCAATCGGAAGCTCTCGCTAAGTCTATGGCACAGCACTAGGCCCCTGCTTCAAACAAGCAGTCAAACAAGCAGGGAGTGCCTAGTGGTGAAAGGCCCCTGCTTCAGACTCACCCTATCTGCTGCCTCTCACCTGCACCCTACACCTCATCCCAGCCCCCAACATCACCTCTCCCTCGCCCTCATTCATCACATTACCAAAACTCCAACCATAACATGATACAGTTCACATGCTAACCCCCTTACCACCTCTTCCCTAACCCTTCCTCACACACCCAAACCTCTTCCCCCTAACCCTTCCTTACACATCACTCGCCCAAACTCTCAAACCCCCTCTCTCCCTCGCCCCCCTCCCTAACCCCCCTCGACCCCCTCGCCCCCCCTCGCCACCCCTCCCTCCCCCCCTCCCTTCCCCCTCCTGGCCCTACTCACTCTGCACAGGATGAAAGGCATGCTGGAGCCTAGCACGACACTGATGAGCACGATGAGGAACAGGGAGCAAGAGATGGCCAGGCAGTGGACCAGGCTGCCGCTGGTCAAGTACCTGTCAAGTACCAGCAGGCAGGGGAGGCCCCATGGCGCCCATTGGAGCTGTGCTACTGGCCAGGCCCAGAAGCAGCTCCTGCCATGGGCAAGGAGTACCCAGCAGTGGGCTTCAAAAAGCTGCGAGACCAAGCCCCCAAGGCCCAGGCCCAGCAGCCTGTAGCACAGTAGCATGTGTGCACTAGGCAATGCTTAAGCTGTTGCTTTCATCAGAGCATGTGTTACATGCCAACATCTATCGCCTCACCCTCATAAGGGGGTGGGGGTAGGAAGTTAGCTATTGGTGCGGACTATTTGTTTCAGACGGTCCAGGTTACAGATAACGTAGCCCCTAGTTTTACGGGGAGCTGCGCTAACACTGTACCTAACCCAAGTTACCATTTCCGTATCTAGAGCCATAAATCACACTCAGTCGAAGCAAAACACCCCCTCCCCCATGCACAGACCCTAAGACGCTCCTGTGCTCCGGCACACATTGACTTCAGACTGTATGGTGCACCCTCAGGCTGTGTGGGCTGAAGGCGAGAGGGCAACTGGCAATACTGGTCATAGCTGCTGTTGCTGCATTGCCTACACGTGTGGTGGTGGTAACGGATGGTGGTGGTGGTAATGAAATTCGTGGTGTAAATCGCTACAGCCGTCAATTTTCAGACTGCTTGGCAGCTGTCCCATGCTGGAGGTTCAGGTGCCGTCGCCTTTTGCAAGTGCCCTCTGGAGGTGCCCCTTTGGCAGTGCCCTTTGGAGGTGCGAGGGTGAGTGACATCGCCTCCTGGGTATAAGTAGGTATCAGCGGGTGTGAGCAGATATGAGCCTAGTGGCGCAATGCCTCCCAAGGATGCGGCCCAGTGCCACGGAGCAAGAGCCGCGTCCTATTGAAAGCCCGCGAAAACAAGGTGAAAACTGTTGCAGGGTGGTGTGCAGGCCCAGGAGCACAGACCAGCGGCGGGGCAGGGTGGTGCTTGTGGATGAGCACCGCACCAGCCGGGTCAGCTCAGCAGTGAATGGCCAGCAACCCTGTGAGAGCCTGCTGAGCAAGCGCAAGGCCACCAGGCCTGCAGACTGGAAGCCCCCAGCAGGGCAGGTGGAACAGCGCCTGGTGCGCCCAGCCTGGAGCCAGCAGCGTGACCAGCCAGTGGGGGGCATGATGTGGTGCCCGGTAGTGGCCCCAGCAGGGGAAGCTGCCTGCCAAGGGCAACAAGTACCCTGGCCTGGGGTACAAACGGCTGCGAGACAAGCCACCCAAGGCCATGCAGCAGCAGCAGCCTGCTGTGGCACAGTAGTGTGTGCCCCCCTTTTGTTGAGCTGTCATCAGCTTTCAATTAGTGCATGTTTTGTCATGCCAACTCTACGCATAGCCCTGTCACAGGGGTCAGGCAATGATGTAGGTGGTAGGCGACCATGACCATGGGTATGCCATGTATAGGCCATGAGCATGCCATATGATGGGAACTCCACACAGACGAAACACTGTTTTGTAGTGGTCCACAATTAGTGTGTTCGACTGCAATGAAGGCTCAAGGTTGAGGGCTTAGGTGTTGTATGGTGCATGTGTGTATGAGCTACCACAGCATGAAGCATGTGCATCCAGACCTCTAGAGCTTGTTTGCTTTGAGCAGCTAGGTAAAGGCCAGACAAACAAAACTCATTCAACAAGGAACAACATGTTTGCCTGTGGGTAATCTCACTCAGCTACTACAAGCATGTTGTAGCATAGCCAGACTAGCTGAACGATGGAACTGCCATGCATGCTTGGCGCTGCTGCCACCCCTCCCCGCCGCCACCCCCTGCTTAACCCCCAGGAGGACTCACACGCGGAGGAAGCCACCCAGGCCCAGGCCCAGGCCCAGCAAGAGGCCCACCGCGGCCTGCTCCTGCAGCGTGTTGCGCGCACTCTGCCAGCTAGGCTTGATAGACCCAGTAGCCTGAACAAGCAAGCGACAGGTGGCAGCCCAGAGCCAGGAGTGGGGAGGGAATGAGCAGGGTGCAGCACAGGGGCTCATGCTGTGGTCACTGCTCCTGTAGTAGCTCCCTTGCGAGCAGCTGCTGCGGCTGCTATTGCTGCGGCTGCTATTGCTGCTAAGGTAATTGACCATGGGCTGCCTCCTGTAGTCCCTCCCTTGCAGTCAGCTGCTGCGGCTGCTGTTGCTGCTAAGGTGGATGCACCAGAGGGTTTTGACACGGCAGCCTGTCAGCATGCATACCCTCCATCAGTGCCAGGGCCTGCTGGTTGCTGCTGCTGCCCCGTGCGCCCCCTCACCAGGCCTCGAATGACCTTGATGGCTGACTGGTTGCCGGCGTTGCCTCCCGCACCCACCAGCATGGTAAGAAAAAGTGTGACCACCATGTGGTCACGCAAAAGATCCTGTGCACATGCCTCATACACAGGTTGATACAAGATACACCTCACAGCAACAGAAAGATTTGCAGCGGCAGCAGCTGTTACAGCGGCAGCAGGGTCAGCAGCAGTGGTAGAGGCAACAGCGGCAACAAGGGCAGGCAGATGTTGATGGCATGCTTTGTGTCATGTTTGACTGCAAGTGTGACACGGGTGACCTCAGGCTGCCGCACAAGCTCACTCTGCATGCATGCTGCCATGGAGCAATTCGCCATGTTGCTCACAGGCAAAGCCAAGCAAGCGCAGCACGCGGATGATTGGAGGGGTGCAAGACCATCATCATAGCCACCAGTCTTGACACCATGTCAAGGCCAGCAACGACCAGTGGTTCAACACTGGACTAGCCAGCCAGCTCTAGGGTTGGTTGCTTTTGTTGGACAGGGTGTTAGCCTTACAAGCATCAAACTGTTAGTTTTGATAGGGTGCCCAGTGGTCTAGGGGGGAAATGCCACCGGTGTGGGTTAGGTAGTCATTAAGGGTGCGACCGAGGATGCTTGGTCTTGATTGGAGTAGCTGAGTGAGATTGCCCACAGTCAAACAGGTTGGTCCATGTTGAATGAGTTGTGTTAGGCTGGGCACCATATCATGCAGGGCAGCAAGCTGCACCATTGCCCGTCAGATGGCCAAAGAGTTGCTTTCTAGGGGTTCCATCCAGTACTGAGGGGCAAGGCCCGGCACACGGACCTGGTAAGCGTTGAGCACGAAGCTGGATGTGGACTGCAGTGCCAGCAGGCCCAGCAGCCAGCGGCGCCTGCGGGTGCACAGGAGGGCAGACTGCTGACCACCAGCGGGCGTGTGATCCAAGAGCAGGTCACCAAGAGGGTTCAGGATAGGGCAGGTGCAGAAGCTTCCCTTGCCGCTGATGGTCGTGCCACTGGTGCTGCTGGTGCCAGGGCCACTGGTGCTGCTGCTGCTGGTGCATGGGCCGTTGAGCAGCTTTAAGACTGGGCTGCAAGTACTTGCTGCCAACAAAACCAGGTGCAGAAGCTTCCCTTGCCACTGCTGCTCGCGCTGCTGGTGCCGGCACTGGGCCACTGAGCACCTCCAAAACTGAACTCGCTGTACATGCTGCCAAAGGAACCATGGATGGTGGTGCTGGTGGTAATGGAGGGGCCTCTGCGGGCTCTCAGCCAGCGCCTTCTAGCTTCTAGGGTTTCAACTTTCTTGCCCATGTGCGGGTGGTGAGGCGATGGGGCAAATGTTCCCATGCCTCTGCCCCTTCCTCCCCCACAAGCACGTCCCCCCGCCAGCCCCCCTAGCTGCAGGTGGGGCTGTAACCTCGCCCCTCACCTCACCCAGGCCTCAGCCAGGGCAGGGAATGCCGGGGCAGCCTCTGTGATCTCACACATGTCCACATCAGGCAACCCGCTGTCGCACAGCTGGCGCCTTGCTTCAAGCGCCCCAGGACCTAGCGACCCCCCGGAACGCAACTCCTCTGTCACCACCTCCGCCACTGGGACCAGGCTGGCAGGGAATATGGACACTGTGCCTGAAGACACGCATGCTGACACGGGTGTTACCACACCTCCAAACAGCACACAGCAGAAGAACGCAATCCAGCAACTGACATCCAGTGATGACGCTGGTGATGCTGGTGATGCTGGTGATGATCGTGATGGCCATGCTGACTCATGCTGGGAGGATGGCAGCACCAGTGGCAGCAGCAGCAGCAGGAGGAGCAACAGCAGCGGCAGCAGCAGTGGGCGCAGCAGCAGCAGCAGCAGTGGCAGCGGCGGAGGCAGCAGCAGCAGTATCTGAAGAGGGACATGGGCCTCTTACTTTTGTCATCACCGGCTTCTGGCAGAGCTGTGGAGTGGGTGCGGTGCTGCAACACATTGGGTGGACCATGCATGGCTCTGCCCCGCCAGATGCTTGATCTGATGCCTCTCAGACCTGCAGTGCATTAAGTGCATTGCGATGCAGTGCATGCAACGCAAGTAAGTGATAAGGTGCTGGAGAACGGCTAAAGGCTACTGCTAGCGCGCCTAATGCCCACTTCAGCTATGCCATCTGGTGTGTGCGCCTCCATGACTGCTACTAGCTCCCCGGCACAGTAGTGTGTGCCTTGCTTTAATCTGTCACCAGCTCACATTAGGTGCATGCAGGTCATGCCAACTCTAGACTATAGCCCTCAGGGGTCAGGCAATAGTGTAGGTGGTAGGCACTCATGTGCCAGGTGCCATGTGCATGGGTATGCTCCGCACAGCTCCTTAGCACCATCCTGAGTTGTCCCTAGTGGTACCTACAATGGTCCCTAGTGGTTCGACTCATATGGAACCCTAGTGAGGGACAATATGACTAGCTGGTAGCTGAGAACTGGCGGAGAAAACGTGGGCGCTCACCTAGCAAGTGGTTTGGCATTGAGGCTTGCGCCAAGGAGCATTAGAGCACGCCAGCCTTTCCGCGCTACAGGTGTGGTGCAGGGAGGTTGCTGCAGCCTTTCCGCGCTACAGGGTGGTTGCTGCAGACATCAACAAAAAATGTGATGCAACGCGCGCTTGAGACGCTGTGCCGCGCACTTATCGTTACGTTCAGGACCTGCTATCCCAGGGAGGCAAGTGATCGAGCTCATTGAAAAATAGTAGTTTGAGATTATCTTGCTCAGACTGCAGGCGCTTCCCGCTCGACTGCGGCATGGACACCAATCGGTGCAGTAGTCTTGTCCAGTGTGTTCACAAATCAATGGCTCACAACCCAGACTGTGTTTCCTGAGGCAGGCCCCCCCCCAACTTCCTGGTAGCCTGAGGAACTGTGTTGGCCCCTGGGCCCATGAAGCTGTTGTCATCTCACGCACTGGATCGTTCAATCAGTCAAGAAGAGCTCCTCATCTCCCTGACCCTAATCATTCATACATCATGGTCATGTACCGCGGTCAAACCCATGCCGGCTGGCCCCTGGGACTGCAGCCGATGCTTGGTAGAGAAACCAGCGTCGTGTTGCAGCTTTGCCATCTACCGCTACCGCGTGCAAGAAACAGGGAGTGCATAAGAAACAGGGCATGCTGATGTGCAGCGGCCGCCTCACATGCCCAGTCACCCACGCCAGTAAGCACTGTATTGGCAAAAATTGGTTGGAGCTTGACCCTTGCATGTGTATTGCAACAAATCACAGGCGTGCTGCTGGAGTATTTCAGGCCACTACGTGCTGGTTGCTCACGGCCAGGATGAGGCAAGGTGAGCTGCACCCTCTCACTCTGCACTGCACAACCTGGGCTGAGAGCCAGCGGACCACAACACTGCGCCAGTTACCCAACCAAACAGGTAGTCAACTTCGGCAACCAGCCCACTGCACCACTAGTTGTGCGTAGGCTAGGCCGCCCACCTGGCTAGGCCCTGCCTTGCTTTCCCTCGACCTGTCATACCTTGCCTCATAGCTCTGCCGCCACCCACACTCCGTAACCTGCCCTGACAAGCCTCCTGTTCACTGCTCTGGGTAAGGCAAGATGCTCACGGCAAGCGATGCGAAAAGAAGAAGCCGGTGACGACGGCCACCGCAACCAGCAGCAGGGAGTAGGCAATGTAGCGTGAAGGGGAGTTGTAGTACTCCGACCCCAAACCAACAGATGTCACGGACGTGATGCTAGACAGCCACGCCTGCTTGCACAGTTGCACATGCGGCAGTACACCCATGCAGCATGACATGCTCACGTCACAGCTCAACATCACAGCATGATGCATGGGGCACATTGAGACTAAGCTGCGCTGGGCAAGACAGTGAGCTGGGGCTCAGCAGCTGGCACAGAGTGGAGGCAGGAAGGTTCGGTCAGGGTTAGGGTTAGCTGCCCAGCGTAATGGTGGGGAGATGCCCGCAGCCATGAACATGACTATGCAGCATTTGTAACGTGAGCTTGCCTTGGCTTGACCATTCTGCCACATGACAGCGGCACTCACACATTGTGTCAGGAACTGGGGTCACCGTCTATTACCATCATCACCACACTGTCCTTGCCAGGCTTTACGGTTGATGTAACCCTGAGCCTGATCCTAACCCACCACACTATCCTTGCCAGCACATGACAGACCAGCGTGTGTGAGACTGTGCGGCAGTGGTGTGATGAAGGCCTTGCGCAGTGTATGGCCGAGCACGAAGGTAGGGGATGACACTGTAAAGCCCAAGCATGTCATGCAAGGCAGCTGGCCTGGGGGCTGCATGGGCCCCAATGCAGCCCTAAACACAGCAGCTGACTAGTCAGTGGGGCAGTGTGCTTAAGCGTTAACCTGGCTTGGCCTGACCTGGTCCAGCCGGACTTGACCCTGCTTAGCCCAGCCGGACGCAACCCAACCTGGCCCATCCCAGCCTGACCTGCACTGGCCCAGCCCTGTTCAACCTGACCCAGCCTGCACTGGCCTGACCTGGTACACTGGGTCTATGAAGTTGAAGGCAGCGCCCTCCCTCATGCTGCTGATGTAGCTCTCTGGGGGGGCCACCTGGCAGCAGGCAGCAAAGGCTGTGGGGGGAGGGGGAGGGGGAAAGGGGAGGGCTTCCAGATGGTGGCCTGCCTGAAACAGGAGGGGGCAGAGTCTAATAGAGTACTGGACGACAAGGGTCTGCAGCTGTGGATGTGGCGAACAAGCAGACACATCTGGCAGCCTAATGCAAGCAGCAAGCAGCAGGCAGAGGGGTGGAGGAGACCGAGCATATTCACAGCAATGGTGTAATCTAGCACGGAGGGGTGGTGGCCTCTGCCTGGTGACATCACTGGACCACATCTCACACCAGTCCATCACACATTGTGAACATGACGCCTGTAGCAAAATTGGTGCACACAGGAGCATGCACAGCTGGCTTCCACTGGCTCCTACTCACAGCCCAACATAAACCCAACGCAAACAAAGCCAGCACTCCAGGCCATCTCACTACTCACCGAGTGAGGCAGCACTGCCAGGGGTCCCGACACAAACACAAGGGCGGGCACTGTGCGCCCCCCGTAGGTCTCCACCTGCACCAGGGCAGCACCTGAGTCAGGACACGCTAGCCCTGCCAGCTCCTTCCAGGCAATCAGGCTTCTGCTTGGCCACAAGCACAGGCAAGCAAGGGTATGTACAGCTCCTTGTATGCGATGCACCCCTAGCAGCAGGGCAGTTGCAGAGCTACGTCACCCCTTGTGTGACCCACTGTGTGCGCCAGTTCAGCACAGCCCGGCCAGTGCCTCTGGCTACATGCTACAGCCATGTGCAGGTGCAGCTGGCAGAGAATGGTGAGCATCAGGCTGCAGGCAGGCAGTGGCAGTATAGACTGGGCAGGTGGAAGAAGGCTAGAAAGGGGGAGGTGGTGGAAGGAGGAAGGAGGAGGAAGGAGGAGGAGGGAGGTGGTAGGAAGAGGAAGGAGGGCGAGGGAGGAGGAAGGAGGAGGGATGAGGGGGATCCCTGCCCACGCCATCATGGGAGTGCAGCCTGATTTGACGCTGGCACACTGCCCCTGTTCACCTCCAACTCCTGCAGCATGTAGCCCATATCTCGCTGCCGCATCTTGCGCAGCTCAGCCCGAGTGGTCCGATACAATACGCCATGCACTCGGGGGATGCTGGGCAGGGAGGCAGCAGGCTGCGCTGGGTCGGATGGCAGGGTGGTGACTGCGCTGCGGGAGGGCAGGGAGGAGTGGCGGATAGGCCAGGGTCCAGCAGGGCTGGACAAGGCTCTGCTGCTGACTGACCCAGGAGTCTCACTGCTGCCGCTGCTGCTGGGGTGGCTGGTGGTGCTGCTGCTCTGCTGGCTGCTGCTCAGCCGCTGCTGCAGCGAGTTGGGGGGAGGGGTTGAGGAGGCTGCGGGGGGCGGGCTGGGGGGCTCTGGCTCCAGTGTAGGTAAGCCTGAGCAGGGCGGGCCACATGACGTGACTGTCAGGATAGTGAGCAGGGCTGGTGCATGGGAGCATCCAGCAAGACAGCTCACAAGGTGGGAAACAGGGCAAGGTACAGCACAGGGGAAAAGGACAGGTGGGGCAGGCAGGGCAGGCAGGTAGGTAGACTCCACCAGTAGATGGGGCTGTCAGGGGAGTGTGAAGGGGTAGGGGTAAGGGTTGGCTTGGGCTGGCTGGGCTGGCTGAGGGGTCAGTCGCTGTGTGTGTGCCTGAACCTTCTGACCTCCTCGATGTCTGAACACCAGGCGCATGCGCGGATCACGCACGAAGGCCGCATCTCGTGATGCCACCCGCACATTGCACCTGCACCGTGACAAAAGCTAGGAATCTTGTGTGGCATGTTAGGTTACTCGCTTCCAGTCTCTCCGTTTGCCTGCCTACCCGCCTCCCTGTCTGCCTGCCCCTAGCTTGCATTGCACCTTTCCCAGTTCATGCAGAATGCGAAACCCTATACCGCTTCTGCCTGCATACATGGCTAGCCACCCACCGCTTGAGCGACTCCCAGGACATGTCTGCTCCATAAGCAAAGTACCAAACGACATCCGGATCATCTTGTTGCGGTGCTGATGACGATGTAGATGCATCTTCTGCCTGGTGCACAGACAAAAGGAACTGTATTCCACACACAGTCTCGACCTCAGTGACACCTTGTGGAGACGCTGCACAGCGCTCGGTGCAAGCCTTACCTCAACGCCGGCCTCACCTCTTTGGGGCTAGAGGGCGGCCTACTTGTGGCCAAGGGGCTAACTCCGTACGAGTGAGCTGGCTGAGATGCGTTACTTGCCCTGCAGATGTGTGCTGCTTTGCGCCTAAAGATGTTGCACACTTTGGTTCCGGGCGCCCCAGCTCGGTAAACTGTGCACGGTGTGCCTAGGTGTGCGACCAGGAGCATACTACGCAACCCTCGCTCTACCACAGCTCTACGCTTTACCACAGCTCATATGCGTGCAGTTTACACAAACGAGGTTCAGGTGCTAAACCGAGCTTGATATGTTTTTATTGCCCAAGTTGGCCAACTAGTCCACCGTGTGTCTCATAGGCCCCTGTACAGCCCAACATACTTCATTCAACATGGAACAATATGTTTAGTTGTGAACAATATCTCACTCCTCTCACTGCCCTCGGTCCCTTGATGACCACAAACCCCACACCGGTGGCACGTATAACAGCATGTTTACTAGGGGTTTAGGCTGGGCTGAGATCTGACGCTGGCCTCCTCCTCTTCCTCCCTTGCCAACCAGCCCAGCCCATGCAGTGTATGTAGGTGCTGACCAAGGCACAGCCGTACGATGACAGCTGCCTGAGTCCGGCCCACCACAGAACCAAGTTGTGGTCAGCAGCCATCCAGCCTCAGCTGCAGCAGCTCGCCGCTGCCCACACAGCTGGCCCCTCGCTGCAGGGCTCTCATGTGCCACATGTGAGTCATTTGGGTGACCTGGGATGCGGTAAAAAGGTATGGACTGGGCATTGAAAGGTATGGATTGGGGGTGATCTCACCAAGCTACTCCAATCAAGTTAAAGCATCCTCATTCGCACCCTTGATGACTACAAACCCCACACCGGTGGCACTCTTTCCTGGGGCTATTCCCCCTTGACCACTGGGCAGCGAAGAGAGCTCACAGTGGAAGCCCAACTTCAGTCACAGGGAGTTCAAGCCCAGAGATCAGCGCATGTGTCGACGACAACATGTTGCCACTGTCTGCTTTATGCTGTTCATAGCCTGCCCACTGCAGATGCCCGCTACACAGCCGACTCTGCTGACAGCAATGCTGCCGCTGCTGCCGCTATCGCCTCAGCAGCTCAGGCAGCAGCTGCAGCTGCCCAGCGCACTGCTGCCGCAGCTGCTGCTTCAGCGACAATTGCCATGCAAGCTGCCTCACCTGCTAGCACTCAAGCCACAGCCGGCAAGCCTGGCAATGCTCAGAACCTGGCCAGCCAAGCAGCAGCACAAGCAGCACAGGCTCAAGCTGACGCGGCTGCAGCTGGAGAGGCGGCCTCAGCGGCACAAGCAGCTGCTAGCACAACAAGTGGTGGGGCGGGGGAACGTAAACCTGTGGGGTGTGGGTGGGAGGGCATAGGCTGTGGAAAGGAGGGTGGTGGATTGGAGGGGAGGTCTGTGACAGCCCTGGACTGCACCAGCCAGGTCAGCTCAGCTGTGGATGGCTACCAGACTGGGGATACAGCAACATCAGCAGCTGCATTACAAATATAATGATGGATAGACCAGGCAGGTGGCTGGACTGTGACAGCAGATTTGCCAGAGTAGGCATGGGACTATGGTCTGATCCCTAGTCCTAAACTCTGAACCAGTGGCTGTTCAATCGTCACATACCATGTTAATGATCCAGACTCACTGGTGAGGGACCCCCAGCAGACGTGTCGAGCCTCGAAGCCTTTGGGTCAGGCGTCTGCTATGTACTAATCCTACGCCAGAGCTTCATTGACGATGATGGCTGAAAGGGCAACAGGCGCACGTAGCGACACATAGCTGCTGGTTGGATGACCACTGCGTGCTCCGGGTAGAGACGGTGCAAGCTAGGTCGTGCTGCAGAACAGGCAGGCAGTTGTGATAAAGGAGCGCGTCTGATGTTTCGCGTGGAGGGAGGAGTGAGTGAGGCACGTCCAATTCCGGCTCCCTCCCCGCTTACCGTGGTGTGTAGCATGTCGATGCTTAGTCTGAGAGCACTGCTGCGGGGTCAAGGGCGCGCACAACTACTGGCTTTGCAGCGACCGGCACAGTGGGAGGCACAGCAAGACTGGCAGCCGTCACAGCCCTTCAGCCTAGCAGCGACATCGCACCTCTGCAGTGCAAGCGTTGGAGCCACCGCGCCAGCTTGTGGGGCTGTGACAAGCAGGGAAGGCCTTAAGCACCCTAACACCGGCGTGCATCCCTGCAATGGGCTGTTCAGAGGCTTCTCTACAGTGCCACCCACCGACCAGCCGGGCTCTATAAATGGCGAAGCCAGCCAGGAGCAAAAGTCAGACGGCGCAGCCGAAAGCAGAGCCGAAGCCAGCACGGAAGAAGCGCCTAGTGTGGAGGATCTGCAGGCGCAGCTCGACGCTAAGGAGGCCACAGTGCAAAAACTGGCAGAAGAGGTGGGTGGCAAGAATGCCTTAGCTGCTTGGTGGCATGCATACTCATGAACAGGTCCCATTATGACAACGACATATTGCAGCTCTCGCTGGTACAGCACTATGCAGATAATGTGGTCTGTTGTGATTGCCTGGCTCAGGTAGCCCAAATGACAGATAGTCTGAAGCGGGCACTAGCAGAAATGGAAAATGTGCGTCAACGCGCTGCCAGAGAAATGGACAACGCCAAAAAGTTTGCAGTGCAGGTATGGGCCTTATGCAAAATAGTACTAGCACAGGCTGAGGCCGAGAGTCACCCAGTGTGTTTCTTTGGTGGCTTGATGCCAGGTGCATTTGCTGTCTGAGACACTGCATCTGCATGTCCTTGTAGGGGTTTGTGAAATCCATACTTGATGTGGCAGACAACCTTGAGCGGGCAGCTGCTTCAGTGCCGGCAGATGCACTAGCCGAGGAGCCCGGCAAGGAGCTTAGCACTGAGCAGCTGCGCAAGCTGCTCCGAGGGCTCCAAGAGGGTGTGGGAGCCACTGAGAGGATATTGCTGCAGGTAGGCATGTGGTCATGGGGCTGCAGCTAGCAAGCTGTCCATACCTCCTTCAACCTCACCTTGGGACAGTCTGCAAACCTTTATCATGTTGTTGTTTGGTTTACAAAGCTGTGCTGCTTAAGCAGCAGTGTGCAACACAACGCGCACCCCTATGACATTGTTTATGAGTGCAGGTGTTGAAGTCGAACAATGTTGAGCAATACAACCCAATCAATCAGCAGTTTGACCCTAACCAGCATAATGCACTGTTTGAACTCCCCGACGCCAGCAAGGAGCCAGGCACTGTGGGGGCAGTCACAAAGGTGGGTGGTGGGTATGCATCTACAATGTAGACCATGTAGGTTCTACATGTATTTGACACTGCGAAGATAACACCTGTGATAAATTGTGGGCTGTTGCATGCTCATGCAGAGGGGGTACAAGCTCTTCGATCGTGTTATCAGGCCAGCTGAAGTTGGAGTGGTTAGAGCACCTTGATGACAGCACTCACACCACCTTAGTCGGTGGGTGATGACAGCGCCTGCTCCTAGGGTTGAGGTATGTGGCTTGCGCGCTGTGACTCGACACCCTCAGGCTGTGTGGGCTGTAGGCGAGAGGGCAACTGGCAATACTGGTCATAGCTGCTGTTGCTGCATTGCCTACACGTGTGGTGGTGATAATGGATGGTGGTAATAATGGAATTCGTGGTGTAAACCGTTACAGCCATCCATTTTCAGGCTGCTTGGCCGCTGTCCCATCTCGGAGGTTCAGACTTCTGCAATGCACTCCACGGCGCCGTCATGCAAGCCTGCTCATCGTTAGGGATCGTCCCGACCCATCTAACGTTAGACTAGATTAGACGATTCTAACGTTAGATTGGCTTGTTAGATCTAGGGCCTATCCGCGAACGGGCTCGTAATTCAAATTTTCTTTGATTTTCTAGTTCGGTAGTGGTTGCGCCAACCGCCTCGGAATGGCGTCCTTCCTCGCTCTGTAGCAGCGCGAAGGGCAAACGAGTTACTACGCAATAGCGATGCGCGCTCACAAGCCCGAAAACTCCAGTCAGTGAGGCGGGCGGCCAAAAAGTGCGACCGCGATTAGGGCCGAAGCATAATGGTCATATTCATATTTGAGGCGCTGCGGGGCATGCACACATCGCGGTGACCATTCGCTATGAGGGCTATGAGGCCTGAGCTGCTCCTCAACAACATGCTGCAGCACGAGTTTGCGGGCACCGCCATTTGAGGAGGCGCATTTCCTCCGGCGGCAGCTACGTGGGCTGTATCCCTCTAGCTATGAGGGGTGCCACTGCCAGGGCATTTGTCTCCCCCAGCAGGCCCTCCTGGGCTATTACGGCGCGCAAGGTCGGCCACGTGACCGTGTGTGTGAAAGAGATTATTTTCAATTTACTCCTTTTTCTCGGCGGGGGAAACCAGGCCGAGAAAAAGGAGAAAATTTGAAAGTTATCTCTGCCGAGTGAGGCCCCTAAACTTCGACCATTTGCAGCGCTGAACCATTCCCCGGGCTGCTGCTACAGCACAACAGAATACTACGGGGTCAGACCAGTGAGAGCTGCAGCCAGTCGTGCGGGCGGCCAAAAAGCGTAGCGGTTGAGGCGAAAAATTTGAAAATTTTTCTCGTCGGTTCGCGGATAGGCCCCTAGTCTAACCATCTAATCTAACGTTAGATCCTACGTAGATCTGCGTAGATGGGACGATCCCTACTCATCGTGGTATCTAAGTAGTTTTTTACTTGAGAGCATCGATCTATTGGTTGTAACGATAAGCCCAGTAGTCTCAGACGGGAACGTGCCACCATGGACTGGGCTTGCAATGGGTCTGGCATCATAGGCCTGCTCGGTATGTGGGTGCCCTTATTGCCTAGGAAGAGGAGGTCATGGCCGTCAAGCAGGCTATCATGGGCTGGGAATGTGGAAACTAAGTGATATGTGTAATGGATATCACTTCCGCCTCATTCCGGTTGCCACCACTCCGGTGGAACTGATGCACCACCCAGCACGGCCACTGCGCTTGGATAATGTTGCTGAATCCCTCGAATGTCGCGGAATAAGAAACGCAAGCGCCCCGCACAGAGTGCAGCCGGTAAGCCGCAAAGCTTGACGAAAGACTGGGCCCCCCTGACGAAGCGACGCAGTGTGCACCACGCGTCACTGCAACTCCCTAAATCAAGTCGCTGCGCGTGTGCTATGCCGTCCCATGGATGTAGGTGCCAGTGGCAGTGGGCAGCAAGAGGTAGTTGGAGAGCGGCGCCAGGTCATCAAGGCTGCCATTCGTGGCCTCGTGGAGGCAGCGCTGCCTGATCTCAGCCCAGCGCAAGTTGACGCTGTTGTGGCGGAGGTCAACAAGCGCATGACCATGGGCAGCAAGCAATGCTGCCTAACAGCGGTCCTGAGCCTATCTATGCTGCTCCAGTCCTTCCTAGGGCAGCCCACTGCAGGCTTCCCAGCAGCAGGTCCAGCCCCAGGCCCCCCTCCCCCTCCTGACCCAGCCTGCCCTCCCTATACTCACCCCCGCCTTGCCACACGCAGCTCCCCTCGCTCTGCAGCCGCCCCAGCACAGCCCCAGTTGGTAGTCATCAAGGGTGCGACCGAGGATGCTACAACGTGGTTGTAGTAGCTGAGTGAGATTACCCACAGGCCGACATGTTGTTCCTTGTTGAATAAGTTTTGTTGGCCGGTGTGGGGTTTGTAGTCATGCAGGGGGCCACCGAGGACGCCATAGTTGGATTGTAGCCGAGTCAGACTACCCACTCACATGTTGAACGAAGTATGTGTGTATGCACGTAGGATGGCATGAGTAAGTTTATAGATACGATCATATCAAACTCAGGTGTCCCCAACATGGGGTTGGTAATCTTCATGCAAATACTATTTCAACACTGCACCGTTTTCGGTAGCGTTTATCACACTGGTAGCTGCGAATATGTGCGCGTCTACTGGCATGCGGCGCGTTAATTTTAGTGTTTGAGGCCATGCCGGCGCAAGCGATCACGGGACACACCTCAGCTGCTCACTGTCGATTGTTCTAGTGGTGAGTAGGGACACCAAGCATTAAGCGCCGCTAGCGCAAATGCACGAAGTGCGTCGTGCAAGTCAGTGCAGTCGTGCAAGTCATGATCAGGCTGCACTAGCACTAGCACTAGCACTAGCACTAGCACTAGCACTAGCACTAGCACTAGCACTAGCACTAGCACTAGCACTAGCACTAGCACTAGCACTAGCACTAGCACTAGCACTAGCACTAGCACTAGCACTAGCACTAGCTCTAATGCTCTACCACCTGCTGCTCCTTGCGTTAAATGTCTTCCCACTGGATGTCCTGCATCTGTTGCTGTAGATGTTGCAAGCGTTGGGTGTCAGCAACTTGCTGCTCCCTCTGCTGCAGGTCAGCCTGCAGCTGGTGCAACTGTGCCTCATAAGCACCAGCGTCAGCCTGTGCCTTGGCCTCAGCCTCAGCGGCAAGAGCCTAGGCCTTGGCAACACGCTGATAAAGTAGTAGGGAAACAACCAGGAGTCCTGTGCAAGTTCGCTGAATAGATTGGCCAAAGGCAACTGCGCAAGCAAGATGAAAAAAGAACCGACTTACCGTACTCTCCCTTTTGATTCGCGAGGCCTCGAAAACTATAATTAAATACTCTTTCCCGATCCCCAAAAAACATTGTTTACTTTTTCCCGATGCAAAAGTTGCAGCAAAACACAACTTTGACAACGTGGGTGTGCTTATAAATATTCAAGACAGCCATTCCTTGCATGACATGTCAATCCTCCGTGGACACTTTCTGCACAGGTCACCAAGCCAAACCACCCGATCACCATGTCACAGCCACTGTGCAAGGGCCATCTTCGTGTTGGTCAACCTGGCGTAGCAGATTATCGGCTGCGTCGTCGGCACTGTGCCACGGACCACGAAGCGGTCCATCGCAACACCATTCACGCAGGTCAAATAATTGTTTGACCACTTCGCGATTCAGCCAAAAATCACATTGTTTACTCGTTCGCGATTTCGCGAGGCCAAAAAAACGTTTCGCGGACGCGAATCAAAAGGGAGAGTACGGTAGGTGCTTATCTAATGGTTTGTAGCGGCATCAGTGATTGAAGTGCGCCTGGCATCGAACTGCGCCTGACATTCACAATTCAGCCCGCCAAGCTCGCTCCGCGAGCCTTATTGGTGCAGGCGGCGTCGGAGGGCCATTGTTGGGCAAGAAATAACGCGACATTGCAGCGAGGTGCGAATTGATAGAGGTCTCTCTAGCCAGCCACACTGGAAAAGGGGACCCCTTGCACAAACTGGCATGTGGTGAGCTGACCACTATGAGTTATTAGGCTTTCGCGTTAATACTTTGTTCATTACTCAACGTCACATGGAAAAGAAAGCACGGCGATCCATCGATCAGGCCCGCCGTTAATGACTCCGGCGTGACCCGACTCTGCCTTCACACAGGCAAATTAGTGCGGATATTCGTCATCCTAGGGGGGTAGTTTTTTGATGCGGTTCGCCTCGGATTGTCCTTGCGACTCCAACGCCACTTGACGCTTGTTGAAAATCTGAGTATGTGAGCAGTTGGAGTGTAGGTACCTACAGTACTGTAGATGTCTACAGTACTGTAGGTCAGATTTGACAAGGTCTCTTGTAAATAGGGTACCATGCTGTTCTCCACATTCAAACCACCATTTGCTACCGCGATTGCACCGTCAGCTTCTGCGTGCTATGAATAGTGAGAGGCGTCGAAGCGTAGGCCCGCAAGCTCGATATGGATATTTGTGCCGAAAGTTGTGTCCACGCAATAAGGTCGCCATAGGGAGCTACATACATACGTGTAAGGTCTAAGGCCGGGGCCCGTCTCTATCGCAAGCTAGGTCCGTTCTGTCGGTTGTACTGGGTACCTCGGCTTGCAAGCTCCCGCAAAGCTGATGATGCCCCGCAATCACAACAACCTCGTGCACCGCACCCTCCCGTGTAATATCGAGTGCGGCAGAGATTGCCCCAAAAGTTGTTTGCGGTTGGCCCTCAACCATCCATCATTACATCTAACCTCACATCATTACATCATGACTCTTAGCCTACATCATTACATCACCACTTGTGGTCCTGCCAATCACTGCATGCATGGTATGGGCAAGGGATCTGACTCTTGCAAGGCTGGTCTCAGGGTCGATACCTAACCCTAGAGGCTGAATAATGCTGGGCTCGGCAACATAGGCACGCTTTGTTGTCAGCGCATTTGCATAGCACTGTCGGGATAGCAAACGAGCTTGGGCTACATTGAGTTGTTCCTGCATGGGGGTGAAGGGGGCATGGGGGTTAAGGATGCATGGGGGGAAGGCAGCTACAGTACTGTAGGGGTCTACAGTACTGTAGACACCTACAGTACTGTAGACACCTACAGTACTGTAGACATCCTACAGTACTGTAGACACCTACAGTACTGTAGACACCTACAGTACTGTAGACACCCTACAGTACTGTAGACCCCTACAGTACTGTAGACACCTACAGTACTGTGGACACCTACAGTACTGTAGACATCTACAGTACTGTAGACACCTACAGTACTGTAGACACCTACAGTACTGTAGACACCCTACAGTACTGTAGACCCCTACAGTACTGTAGACACCTACAGTACTGTAGACACCCTACAGTACTGTAGACACCTACAGTACTGTAGACACCTACAGTACTGTAGGCAGCAGCAGCATGGGTGGCAGCAGCAGCAGCAGTAGGGGGGCAGCAGCAGCAGCAGCGGGGGGGGCAGCAGCAGCAGCAGGGGCGCAGCAGCAGCAGCAGTAGGGGGGCAGCAGCAGCAGCAGGGGCGCAGCAGCAGCAGCAGCAGGGGGGCAGCAGCAGCAGCAGGGGGGCAGCAGCAGCAGCAGGGGCGAAGCAGCAGCAGCAGTAGGGGGGCAGCAGCAGCAGCAGTAGGGGCGCAGCAGCAGCAGCAGTAGGGGGGCAGCAGCAGCAGCAGCGGGGGGGGCAGCAGCAGCAGCAGGGGGGCAGCAGCAGCAGCAGGGGCGAAGCAGCAGCAGCAGTAGGGGGGCAGCAGCAGCAGCAGCAGGGGCGCAGCAGCAGCAGCAGGGGGGCAGCAGCAGCAGCAGCAGGGGGGCAGCTGCAGCAGCAGGGGCGCAGCAGCAGCAGCAGCAGGGGGGCAGCAGCAGCAGCAGGGGGGCAGCAGCAGCAGCAGGGGCGAAGCAGCAGCAGCAGTAGGGGGGCAGCAGCAGCAGCAGCAGGGGCGCAGCAGCAGATATAGTAGGGGCACTGTAGCACCTACCTACCTTTTGGCTGCTTGATGACTGCTGCTAGGAAGGGGGGGGAGTGGAAGAGTGAAGGCGGGGAGGGGGGGTAGATGTGGAAGGCGGGAGGTGGGAGGCAGGGAGGCGGGAGACGGGGAGGCGGGAGGCAGGGAGGCGGGAGGTGGGGAGGCGGGAGGCTCAACCGGGTTGGGCTGGGCTGGGCTGGGCTGGGCTGGGCTGGGCTGGGCTGGGCTGGGCTGGGCTGGGCTGGGCTGGGCTGGGCTGGGCTGGGCTGGGCTGGGCTGGGCTGGGCTGGGCTGGGCTGGGCTGGGCTGGGCTGGGCTGGGCTGGGCTGGGCTGGGCTGGGCTGGGCTGGGCTGGGCTGGGCTGGGCTGGGCTGGGCTGGGCTGGGCTGGGCTGGGCTGGGCTGGGCTGGGCTGGGCTGGGCTGGGCTGGGCTGGGCTGGGCTGGGCTGGGCTGGGCTGGGCTGGGCTGGGCTGGGCTGGGCTGGGCTGGGCTGGGCTGGGCTGGGCTGGGCTGGGCTGGGCTGGGCTGGGCTGGGCTGGGCTGGGCTGGGCTGGGCTGGGCTGGGCTGGGCTGGGCTGGGCTGGGCTGGGCTGGGCTGGGCTGGGCTGGGCTGGGCTGGGCTGGGCTGGGCTGGGCTGGGCTGGGCTGGGCTGGGCTGGGCTAGGCTGGGCTGGGCTGGGCTGGGCCGGGCTGGGCTGGGCTGCAACACAAGGGAGGCAACAGTGGGAACGTTGTGGGAGGTGATGAAATGGTGGTGGTGGTGGTGGTGGTGGTGGTGGTGGTGGTGGTGGTGGTGGTGGTGGTGGTGGTGGTGGTGGTGGTGGTGGTGGTGAGGGGGACTGGGAGGGGGTGGTGAACAGGGGGGTACTAGGCGTGATTGTAAGACCTGCAGCAACCAGGTGTGGTAGCGGTTAGGCTGGATACTAAGGGCTATGCTGCGCAATGCTAGCTCCTTCTAAGCTCTTACCTTGGTCCTAAGCTCTTACCATAGTCCGTCTGGCCTCTTCGCTGCTCACAACACGTTGCACCTGCCTTGCGTTGGTGCATCAATGCTTGCGATTCATTGCGGAGAATCGTTGCGAGGAAACTGGCCGCGAGGCTAGCTGCGATGCTGGCTGCGAGGCTGGCTGCGAGGCTGGCTGCGAGGCTGGCTGCGAAACTGGCTGCGAGGCTGGCTGCGAGGAAAATGGCTGCGAGGCTGGCTGCGAGGTGAGATCCTCGCACCGAGCTGCCTCACAGGTATGCTTCTGCGCTGCTGGACCAGCTGAGTGGCCGCGAGGTTGATTGCCGAGTATGTGGCTGCGAGTATGGGCTAGATGTGGCTGCGAGTATGGGTAACCTCGTGCGATGCCATCTGTGGACCAGCTGTGTGGCCGCGAGGTTGATTGCCGAGTATGTGGCTGCGAGTATGGGCTAGATGCGGCTGCGAGTATGGGTGACCTCGTGCGATGCCATCGCTGCAATACCGGCTACACGATGCTGCGACTAAGTGTTGGACGGCCTTGAATGCAAGTGAGATGTTCAGAATTTCTCTAAGTGCTTAAAGGCTACAGTACTGTAAGTGGTCTCTCGAGGTACCTCGAGGTACCTCGAGGTACTGTAGATGTCTACAGTACTGTAGATGTCTACAGTACTGTAGATGTCTACAGTACTGTAGATGTCTACAGTACTGTAGGTACCTACAGTACTGTAAATGGTCTCTCGAGGTACCTCGAGGTACCTACAGTACTGTAGATGTCTACAGTACTGTAGATGTCTACAGTACTGTAGGTACCTACAGTACTGTAAATGGTCTCTCGAGGTACCTCGAGGTACCTACAGTACTGTAGATGTCTACAGTACTGTAGATGTCTACAGTACTGTAGATGTCTATAGTACTGTAGATGTCTACAGTACTGTAGATGTCTACAGTACTGTAGATGTCTACAGTACTGTAGGTACCTACAGTACTGTAAATGGTCTCTCGAGGTACCTCGAGGTACCTACAGTACTGTAGATGTCTACAGTACTGTAGATGTCTACAGTACTGTAGATGTCTACAGTACTGTAGGTACCTACAGTACTGTAAATGGTCTCTCGAGGTACCTCGAGGTACCTACAGTACTGTAGATGTCTACAGTACCACTCCTACAATTTAGTCCCTGCGTTTGTCCCTGCGTTCTACCGACCTTGTCCGATCGGGCTTAAAATTTGATAGATGGCAGTTTCCGGCAAATAAAACATATTTTTCAAGAAAAGTATTTGGAAAAATTCAAAAGCTGTTGCGCTGTGGCCCGCAACCTATCCCTGCACTCATCCCTGCACTCTAGCCACAGGGCCACAGCGCAGCCGCCTTTGATTTTTTTGAAATATTTTGTCTGAAAAAATATGTTTTATATTCTGCAAACTACCATCTATCAAAATTTCAGCCCGATCGGACAAGGTTGGTCAAAACGCAGGGACGGACGCAGGGATTAATTTGTAGGAGTGACTGTAGATGTCTACAGTACTGTAGGTACCTACAGTACTGTAAGTGGTCTCTCGAGGTACCCCGACAGTACTGTAGACACCTACAGTACTGTAGGGGTCTACAGTACTGTTCGTGTACTCGCGAGGTACCCCGACAGTACTGTAGACACCTACAGTACTGTAGCATGGCCGTATCTCACCAACCGCGCAAAATCACGAATTTTAGTTTCGACCCCCAATCTTGCAATGCCTTCATTTGACTATGTATTAAGTCCGAGGCTCCGAATCTCAAAAATGCTGTTACTAATTTGCCTGAGTGTTGCAGGATTGACTAGGCTACTCCGACCGCCCGAACCCTGCCCCCTCGCACCCCCTTGCAGCCCCACCACCTCCCAGCCCCCGCAGAAGCCTCCCACCCCCTCCCGCCCCCTCCCAGGTTCCCTTACTGCCCCGCCACCCCTTCCCAACCCCTCCCAACCCCTCCTAGCCCCCTCACTGCCCCGCCAACCCTTCCCCTCCCCTCCCACTCCCTCTCAGCCCCTCCCACCCCTGCCGCCCCCTCCCACCCCTTCCCACCCTTTCCCACCCCCTCCCAACCCCTCTCAATCCCGCCACCCCCACCCCGACCCCTGGCCCTAGCAAGTCATTGCAAGACGCAAACCCATGGTTCACAGCCGGCAGCGTGCTCATCTTGCAGCACTTGTAAAGTCACCAAGGGCTGCTTATCTGCACAATCCTAATGGCTTGAAAGCCGCAGCAAGGAGGGCTGAAGCTATTGCTTTGGAGGTGCACGCCAAAAATGAGTTGCTGATGAGTGAGGCCGAGTGGCAGCATGCCCATGAGGAGGTCCTCAATGCTATAGTGCACGACCTTGAGGGAGAAGCTCGAGCACCAACAGGCAGGGCAACGGCAGTACTCGAGGCACTTGAGGCATGGATGAGGCAATATCAGCTGGCTATGACACTTTTAATGCGTCATCAGCACCGCCTTGAAGCCCAGCTGCGCAAGTATCGGCGCCGCCCCTCACTAACCCACAAGCAGAAGCATCAGCTGCAGATCCTAAAACAAACGGGTGTGTCCACTGAGGTCCTACGATAGTGGGCTGACAGCAACTGCAGCCGGCTCGACACCCATGGCAGAACCGCTGGTGGCACAACAGTCCTAACCGCTGGTGGCACAACAGTGCAGCCCACACCTGACCCATGCCCCCTTGAGCCCTGTGACCCCTTTATCCCCACCCAAGAGGCCTCACCTGGCAAGCCAGCAGCAAGGACAGCAGGTCACCCCGGCCATTGGCCATGCCAATCCGTGACAGGCCTGCGCATCGCACCACGCGCTAGTGAAGGGTAGCTGAAACTATCGCGGTAAGTCACGCGCGCTGAAACTCGCGTTTTAGACTGAAGCCTCCCACAATTAATTCTCCCGGTAAGTGGCTACCCCATGGGGGTAGCCACCGTCACCCCCCACAGGGTAGGTTGCGCCAACCGACCAACCGCTGCCCGCCCAGCTGCTCCTGTGAACGCGTTCTGCGCTGCAACCCACGTATCAAATCTAATCTCCGTGCTCCGCAGCCATGCTTTTCACGGGCATATTTTGCCTGCTCGCTGGCCTGGCATCAGCATCGACAGCCGCAGTGACTACCATCGTTGCAGCACCAACAGGAACAGCAGGAACAGCAGCTGGCGAGCAGCCTGTAAGAGCGTAGAGCGTAATAGTAGAGCGTAATAGGCGCAGAACCTGATCCTGCAACCATAGCACCTCGCACATCAAGCCTCGCACCCCGCACCTTGCATTTCGGCCCATGTCTAACATGCCCACTACTCGGCTGGTGCTCTGCAGGACAGTAGCGCAAGAGCCAGGAGGTGCAGCCAAGGGAAGCAGCTAGGCAGCGCAACAAGGAGCAGCAAGGAGCAGCAAGGAGCATCGGAAGCAGCATCATTGAGCGGCAACATTGAGCCGCCACCCTTCTCAACCCCTCCACCACCCCCCTCGCCCCACATCCACCCCAGTTCCCCCCGCACACACCCCACCCTGCAGATAGTGAGTGCTTTGCTTTTGCAGTTGTGTGGTTAAATATGCCTAGCCCTTACCACATGCATGAACTTCTTTGCCCACACCACACTCACCTTCACTCTCGCCCTCTTCCGCTACAATTCAACACCCTCTACCTATCTTGCAGCCTGGAGCAAGCCCTCCCACCCTTCCCCCAAGCACCACCACCACCACCACCTCCCAAGCCCCTCCCCTCCCCTCCCCAGACCCTCCCCTCCCCTCCCCCTCCCCTCCCCTCCCCTCCCCTCCCCTCCCCTCCCCTCCCCTCCCCTCCCCTCCCCTCCCCTCCCCTCCCCTCCCCTCCCCTCCCCTCCCCTCCCCTCCCCTCCCCTCCCCTCCCCTCCCCTCCCCTCCCCTCCCCTCCCCTCCCCTCCCCTCCCCTCCCCTCCCCTCCCCTCCCCTCCCCTCCCCTCCCCTGGCTGGCCTGGATTGAGCGCTCATAGTTACAGCCAACCCAGCTCACTCCAGCTATGCCATGCCCACACACCATTATGTCAATGCTACTGCCAGTGCTACTGTTGCTGTTGGTGCCTTTGCGATTGCCAGTGCTGCTGTTGCTGCTGCCACTGCTTCTGCCAGTGGTGGTGCTGCCAGTGGGACATGACATGGCAGGTTTGCACGTGTCTTGATGACATGCACGTCAGCAACAGCATTGAGAGTGCAGGGCTGTAGTGGACAAACATGCAGCTAGGAGCTGCAGCTAGGAGGCGCTTGGAGCGACAGCCAGGACTTCAGGTGAGTGCACGTGCTGTTAGGGTGTCAGCCCAGCCTGCCAAACTCTGGTCATGCATGTTCTGCCATGGCTTGGTGGTAGCTAACATGTCATGCATGTCCTTATTCATCTGCTTGCTGGCTGATGTTTGCTTGCAGTTGTCCATAGCTGGGGCATGACAAGAGTAGCATGGCTTGGTGGTTGCAAGCAAGGCGGCAGCTTGGAGCAGCCTGTTCCTTCCCCCAATGCAAGGATGCCCCTTGTTGGCTGCAGGTCTTATGGAACCCTTGCCCCCTCCCCCCTTCCCTGCCCCTTTCCACCACCGCCACTTCGACACACGCCATAGCCCTCTCCCTACCCTACCCAACAGCCCTTGGCATAACAGCCTAGAGTGGGCAGCCTGGAGCGGGCAGCCTAGAGCGGGCAGCCAGGAGCGGCAGCCAGGAGAGGCACCCAAGAGTGGCAGAGCCTCCCTCCCTTGAAGGCCAGCCATTAGGCGGCATGGAGCGGGCGCTAGTAGTAGCGGCCAGCCAGCCCACTCTAGCCATGCCATGCCCACACACCACACTGACCAGCCCATCTCTCCCCAAAGGGGACAGCAGTAGGAGAGCCAAGCCAAGCCAAGCACATGGGGGGTCCGGTCCGTACTTGATGTGCGACATGGCTTGGTGGTGGGGGTGGGGTGGGGTGGGGTGGTCTCGTTGTTCTTGGTGTAAAAAGTTTAACCATGGTGGTGGTGATGGTGGTGGTTGTGCCAATTGGTGGTGGTTGTGCCAATTAACCCTTACCCGCCACAACACAGCCACCGCCCAAGCTGCAATGCATGTGTTGCAGTGGATAAGCAGCAGCAGCAGGCTGTAGTGCATGGACAACAGGTTCTATGTGTGTGGCAATGCAGCCTTGTATTAGCAATCAGCAGCATGGTTGTCCTAAGCTTCAATTCAGTTCCATGCCACACATTGTGATTTGTAAGCAGTGAATGGTCAAGATGTAATGAAGAAAACGGTGATGGTCATTAGCCGTGTATCCTCTTCTCAAATGATACCTACGCCCCTTGTATGGACAACACCACCACGCGGTGATGCGCTAAGGCCGCAAACGTGGTAGCCACCTGCTACATACCCCCTTTGCATGTATGCATCACGGTCATGCTTAGCAAGTGCAGGCTTGGCAGTGATCCACACCCAATGTGTCACAGCCAGCTGGACTACGGATGGTACCTACAGTGGAGGCTCACCAGATCCAGCCACATGCTAGGGTGTGGTGCGCCACATGCCCCTTGTATGGACAACACCACCACGCGGTGATGCGCTAATGCTGCAAACATGATAGCCGAGGTATGTAGGTGCGCAATGAGCTAGTGGTATGGCGGGGTGGTGTCACAGTGTGCCATAGTCACTACGGTAGTTGTGTTGGCTGACATCACATCTGTTGTGTTGGCTATGAGGCAGGGCGGTGCTAGCAGTGTTTAGGCTTGGCTATTTGGCCTGGGCTTCAACATGCATGGTATGCATAGGTTGGGACCAGGTGACTCTCGAAGTATAGTTAGGTCAGCTCTCAACGGTTAGGAATTACATATGCGGTTGGTTGGATAGCATTACATGATCACCATGTTACAAGGGATTACAAGGGTGTTACAAGTGGTAAGTTGCGCCCCTGCCCTCCTAGCTCATGTGCATGCCCTCAGCCTTGTATGTGTAGCCTTTGCATGTGTTGTTTGATATTGAACAACCGCCCTGATTGCAATGACTGCTGCAGCTGCCCTGACTCAGCCTCACCATGCGGCTTAGGCTCACCGCATGCCTCCTTGCACAATCATGTACCGCAGCCAGACAAGCAGCCGGCCATGCTCCATAAGCAGCAGAGCTTACTGCTAGGTGCACCTATCCCTGTTGCCCCAGGGCTACAAGGTAGTACGCCAAGGGCTGCTGGGTGAGGTAGGGAAGGGGCTGCAGCGTGAGCCGTGGGGTGAGGGTGAGGGAAGGGGGGGAAGTAGGTGACTTGCTGCCCCTGCCCCATGTCCCCGAACTGGGTTGGTTGCTACTACCACCTGCTCCATGCTGCCCGCTCCATGCTGTCTGCTCTATGCTACCAGCTCCAGGCTGCTACTCCATAGGCTGCTAGGTGCTGTGGGGTGGGGGAGAGGAGAGGGGAGGAGGGTAGGTGGGTGGCAGACTTGGAAGTGGTGGTGGTGGGATGGGGGAGGGTACGGGGTACGGGGTACGGGGTACGGGGAGGGTACGGTCCTTGCTCGCTCCTTGTTGATTGCTGCTCTACGCCGCTACCGCCTTGCTTGCAATCACCAAGCCATGCTACTCTTGTCATGCCCCAGCTATCGACAACTGCAAGCAAACATCAGCCAGCAAGCAGATGAATAAGGACATGCATGACATGTTAGCAACCACCAAGCCATGGCAGGACATGCATGACCAGAGTTTGGCAGGCTGGGCTGACACCCTAACAGCACGTGCACTCACCTGAAGTCCTGGCTGTCGCTCCAAGCGCCTCCTAGCTGCTGCTCCTAGCTGCATGTTTGTCCACTACAGTCTGGCACTCTCAATGCTGTTGCTGACGTGCATGTCATCCAAGCCATCAAGACACGTTGCGCATGTGGGCTGCCAAACAGTTGTGACGCGGCAGTGGTGCCTGGCTGCCGCTGTGGGAGCAGGGGGGTGCTGCCAAACAGCAGTGAGGTGGCAGTGGTGCCAGAAGTTGCGGTGCTGGCGCATGTGGGCTGCCAAACAGTTGTGACGTGGCAGTGGTGCCTAACTGCCGCTGTGGGAGCAGGGGGGGGCTGCCAAACAGCTGTAAGGTGGCAGCGACGCCTGTCAGATGTTGTGCTGGCTCTTGGGGGCTGCCAAACAGCTGTGAGGTGGCAGCAGTGCCAGGCAGCTGCGGTGCTGGCGCATGCGGGCTGCCAAAAAGCTGTGACGCGGCAGTGGTGCCTGGTTGCTGCTGTGGGATTGCAGGGGGCTGCCAAAAAGCTGTAAGGTGGCAGCGATGCCTGTCGAGTGCGGTGCTGGTGCATGGGGCTGCCAAACAGCTGGGAGGTGGCAGTGAAGCCAGGCAGCTGCGACGCTTGCTGCCTGCTGCTACTGGGAATGCAGGTCTGCTGATTGTCACCTCCATCGCTGCCATCATTGCGTCGTGGCAATGAACTGATGGTGACTACAGCACTGGGCGCCTGCCTTGCTGACTTGCTGGCTACCTTGTTACCCTTCTGTATGCACCTAGCTCCCATGGCAGACAAATCACCACTGCACATGCTGCCTGTACGCATCAATGATTGCTTGGGCTGCAGCAACACGCATGGCTGCATCTGTGTCTGCCAGCATGCTGATGAGCTTGTAGAGGAAAGGATACAGCAACTCCACATCTGTTAGGATCTGGCTGAGGTTTAACCCAGACGCTGTCATATCGTTGCAGCCTTTCTTCACTCCAGTGCTGCTAAACACAAGGATTTTGACGGAGCGGTGTGCAAACTGCATTTTGTCAGCGTAGCTGTGAATATGGCGCCGCTTCTTGTATATGCCATTGCTGTTAGGGGGACGAGCTCGCTGTGGGTTACAGCTGCATCGTGCGCTGACCTAGCTCCTGAGGCTGGTGCTGCATCCGCTTGCTCTGCTTCCGTTGGTGCTGCAACGATGGTAGTCACTGCGACTGTCGATGCTGATGCCAGGCCAGCGAGCAGGCAAATATGCCCGTGAAAAGCATGGCTGCGGAGCACGGAGATTAGATTTGATACGTGGGTTGCAGCGCAGACCGCGTTCGCAGGAGCAGCTGGGCGGGCAGCGGTTGGTCGGTTGGCGCAACCTACCCTGTGGGGGGTGACGGTGGCTACCCCCATGGGGTAGCCACTTACCGGGAGAATTAATTGCCTCCCAGATCACTCCGCCCGCCATTCCCGCGGACTGTGAACATGGTCGCTCGCTGCAGCCTGGGGCTCAACGGGGTGCGAACGTACGTGGGTCGCAGGTCGAAGCGCAAGATTCCCTGGGTTGGGTCGGGACCCCTCATGGTCGGGACCCCTCCTGACACCTGGCCCGGGCCTATCTGACACCTGAGCCGGGACTTGCCTGACCCTGCCTCCAAGCATGCACAATATCTCATTGAGGTGTCAGCAGCACCGTGCGTGGACTTTGTTTCGCTACCGTGCACTCTGCCAACGCCTTGACCCCATCATTTTGAGGCTTTTGTCAAGAGCATAAACCTTTCGGCCAGTGGTCCTTTCCGCGTGCTTCCACCTTTGTCGGATAGCTGGGCGGGTCAATATTCCGGGTTGTGCTCCAGACGTGCTCTATCAACTTGTGTGGTACAATCAACGACAAAATGTGGCAGTGGGCAATTAATTCTCCCGGTAAGTGGCTACCCCATGGGGGTAGCCACCGTCACCCCCCACAGGGTAGGTTGCGCCAACCGACCAACCGCTGCCCGCCCAGCTGCTCCTGCGAACGCGGTCTGCGCTGCAACCCACGTATCAATTTTTATCTCCGTGCTCCGCAGCCATGCTTTTCACGGGCATATTATGCCTGCTCGCTGGCCTGGCATCAGCATCGACAGCCGCAGTGAATACCATCGTTGCAGCACCAACGGAAGCAGAGCAAGCGGATGCAGCACCAGCCTCAGGAGCTAGGTCAGCGCACGATGCAGCTGTAACCCACAGCGAGCTCGTTCCCCTAACAGCAGTGGCACATACAAGAAGCGGCGCCATATCCACAGCTACGCTGACAAAATGCAGTTTGCACACCGCTCCGCCAAAATCCTTGTGTTTAGCAGCACTGGAGTGAGGAAAGGCTGCGACGATTGAACAGCGTCTGGGTTGATTCTCAGCCAGATCCTAACAGATGTGGAGTTGCTGTATCCTTCCCTGTACAAGCTCATCAGCATGCTGGCAGACACAGATGCAACCATGCGTGGTGCTGCAGCCCAAGCAATCATTGTTGCGTACAGGCAGCATGTGCAGTGGTGATTTGTATGTCATGGGAGCTAGGTGCATACTTCGCAAGCAGAAGGGTAGCAAAGTAGCCAGCAAGTCAGCAAGGCAGGCGCCCAGTGCTGTAGTCACCATCAGTTCATTGCCACGTCGCAACGATGGCAGCGATGGAGGTGACAATCAGCAGACCTGCATATCCAGTAGCAGCAGGCAGCAAGCGTCGCAGCTGCTTGGCTTCGCTGCCACCTCCCAGCTGTTTGGCAGCCCCCATGCACCAGCACCGCACTCGACAGGCATCGCTGCCACCTTACAGCTTTTTGGCAGCCCCCCTGCAATCCCACAGCAGCAACCAGGCACTACTGCCGCGTCACAGCTTTTTGACAGCCCGAATGAGCCAGCACCGCAGCTGCCTGGCACTGCTGCCACCTCACAGCTGTTTGGCAGCCCCCCCTGCTCCCACAGCGGCAGCCAGGCACCACTGCTGTGTCACAACTGTTTGGCAGCCCACATGCGCAACGTGTCTTGATGGCTTGGATGACATGCACGTCAACAACAGCATTGAGAGTGCCAGACTGTAGTGGACAAACATGCAGCTAGGAGCAGCAGCTAGGAGGCGCTTGAAGCGACAGCCAGGACTTCAGGTGAGTGCACATGCTGTTAGGGTGTCAGCCCAACCTGCCAAACTCTGGTCATGCATGTCCTGCCATAGCTTGGTGGTTGCTAACATGTCATGCATGTCCTGATTAATCTACTTGCTGGCTGATGTTTGCTTGCAGTTGTCCATAGCTGGGGCATGACAAGAGTAGCATGGCTTGGTGGTTGCAAGCAAGGTGGTAGCGGCGTAGAGCCGTACCCTCCCCGTACCCTGTACCCTCCCCCATCCCACCACCACCACTTCCAAGTCTGCCACCCACCTACCCTCCTCCCCTCTCCTCTCCCCCACCCCACGGCACCTAGCAGCCTATGGAGTAGCAGCCTGGAGCTGTAGCATAGAGCAGACAGCATGGAGCGGGCAGCATTGAGCGGGTGGTAGTAGCAACCAACCCAGTTTGGGGACATGGGGCAGGGGCAGCAAGTCACCTACTTCCCCCCCTTCCCTCACCCTCACCCCACGGCTCACGCTGCAGCCCCCTCCCTACCACACCCAGCAGCCCTTGGCGTACCAGCTTGGAGTGACAGGGATAGGTGCACCTAGCAGTAAGCTCTGCTGCTTATGGAGCATGGCCGGCTGCTTGTCTGGCTGCGGTACATGATTGTGCAAGGAGGCATGCGGTGAGCCTGAGCCACATGGTGAGGCTGAGTCAGGGCAGCTGCAGCAGTCATTGCAATCAGGGCGGCTGTTCAACATCAAACAACACATGCAAAGGCTACACATACAAGGCTGAGGGCATGCACATGAGCTAGGTAACACCCTTGTAATCCCTTGTAACATGGTGATCATGTAATACCACATGTAACACTGCTAGCACCGCCCTGCCTCCTAGACAACACAACAGATGTGATGTCAGCCAACAAAACTACCGTAGTGACTATGGCACACTGTGACACCACCCCGCCATACCACTAGCTCATTGCGCACCTACATACCTCGGCCTTTTTTAACCCTTACCCGCCACAACACAGCCACCGCCCAGGCTGCAGTGCATGTGTTGCAGTGGATAAGCAGCAGCAAAAGCTTTCAAGAGGCTGTCCTGAGCGTCCGTTCAGTTCCATGCCACACATTGTGATTTGTAAGCAGTGAATGGTCAAGATGTAATGAAGACACGGTGGTGGTCATTAGCCGTGTATCCTCTTCTCAAATGATACCTACGCCCCTTGTATGGACAACACCACCACGCGGTGATACGCAAATGTTGCAAACGTGGTAGCCACCTGCTACATACCCCCTTTGCATGTATGCATCACGGTCATGCTTAGCAAGTGCAGGCTTGGCAGTGATCCACGCCCAATGTGTCACAGCCAGCTGGACTACGGATGGTACCTGTAGTGGAGGCTCACCAGATCCAGCCACATGCTAGGGTGTGGTGCGCCACATGCCCCTTGTATGGACAACACCACCACGCGGTGATGCGCTAATGCTGCAAACATGGTAGCCGAGGTATGTAGGTGCTGTGTGTATGTAGGTAATGAGCTAGAGGTAAGGCGGGGTGGTGTCACAGTGTGCCACAGTCTGACACAGGCTGACATCACAATGTACCACACCAACTGTATTGGCTTACATCAAAGTGTACCACAACAGTTGTGTTGGCTAGGAGGCAGGGCGTTGCTAGCAGTGTTTAGGCTGGAAAGTCTAGGCTTCGGCACGGCCCTTCCTATTTGGCTTGGCTATTTAGCCTGGGCTTCAACAAAGAGCTACCATTCCAACCAGGAGATAGGTACCTAGGGATGCGGCTGGTTGCATGCATTATATGCATACGTTGGGACCAGGTGACTCTGGACGTCAAGTTAGGTCAGCTCTCAATGGTGAGGAATTACATAAGCGGTTGGTTGGATAGCATTACATGGCCACCATGTTACAAGGGATTACAAGGGTGTTACAAGTGGTAAGTTGTGCACATGCCCCTGCCCTCCTAGCTCATGTGCATGCCTCATGTGCATGCCTCATGTGCATGCCTTGATTAACATGTCTTGGTACTGCTGCATGTGTTGTTTGATCTTGAACAACCGCCCTAATTGCAATGACTGCTGCAGCTGCCCTGACTCAGCCTCACCATGTGGCTCAGGCTCACCGCATGCCTCCTTGCACACAACAATCATGCGCCGCAGCCAGACAAGCAGCCGGCCATGCTCCTATAAGCAGCAGAGCGTGCTGCTAGGTGCACCCATCCCTGTCGCTCCAAGCTGGTACGCCAAGGGCTGCTGGGTGGGGTAGGGAAGGGGCTGCAGCGTGTGCCGTGGGGTGAGGGTGAGGGGAGGGGGTGAAAGTAGGTGCCTTGCTGCCCCTGCCCCATGTCCCCAAGCTGGGCTGCAGGTGGCAGCAGCAACAGCAACAACAGCAGCAACACTAGCAGCAACACTAGCAGCAACACCATCACCAGCATTGGCAGCACCAGCATTGGCAGCACCAGCATTGGCAGCACCACCCGCTCCATGCTGCCCGCTCCATGCTGTCTGCTCTATGCTACCAGCTCCAGGCTGCTACTCCAAGGGCTGCTAGGTGTCGTGGGGTGAGGGAGAGGAGAGGGTAGGAGGGTAGGTGGGTGGCAGACTCGGAAGTGGTGGTGGTGGGATGGGGGAGGGTACGGGGTACGGGGAGGGTATGGTCCTTGCGCCGTTGTTGCTTGCTGCTCTACGCCGCTACCGCCTTGCTCGCAATCACCAAGCCATGCTACACCTGTCATGCTCCAGCTATCGACAACTGCAAGCAAACATCAGCCAGCACGCAGATGAATAAGGACGTGCATGGCCATAATTGGGCAGGCTAGGCTGACACCACAGCAGCATGTGCACTCACCGGAGGTCCAGGCTGCCGCTCCAAGCGCCTCCTACTTGCTGCTTTTGCACCTGTCGCTTGGTTACTGCTCATGGCTGCTGCTCATGGAGATGGCTCATGGCTGCGGGCGGGGGGGGGGAGGCTGCTGTGGTGCACACCTGCTCAACGCAAGTGCTCAACACCATGACAAGGGACAGCAAGAGAAGGGAGGAGGGGAGGGGAGGGGAGGGGAGGGGAGGGGAGGGGAGGGGAGGGGAGGGGAGGGGAGGGGAGGGGAGGGGAGGGGAGGGGAGGGGAGGGGAGGGGAGGGGAGGGGAGGGGAGGGGAGGGGAGGGGAGGGGAGGGGAGGGGAGGGGAGGGGAGGGGAGGGGAGGGGAGGGGAGGGGAGGGGAGGGGAGGGGAGGGGAGGGGAGGGGAGGGGAGGGGAGGGGAGGGGAGGGGAGGGGAGGGGAGGGGAGGGGAGGGGAGGGGAGGGGAGGGGAGGGGAGGGGAGGGGAGGGGAGGGGAGGGGAGGGGAGGGGAGGGGAGGGGAGGGGAGGGGAGGGGAGGGGAGGGGAGGGGAGGGGCTTGGAAGGTGGTGGTGGTGGTTGTGCTTGGGGGAAGGGTGGGAGGGCTTGCTCCAGGCTGCAAGATAGGTGAGAGGGTGTTGCATTGTGGCAGATGAGGGCGAGAGTGAAGGTGAGTTGTGGGCAAAGAAGTTCATGCATGTGGTAAGGGCTAGGCATATTTAACCACACAACTGCAAAGGCAAGGCACTCACTATCTGCAGGGTGGGGTGTGTGCTGGGGAAACTGGGGTGGATGTGGGGCGAGGGTGGTGGTGGAGGGGTTGGGAAGGGTGCCGGCTCATTGTTGCCGCTTCCAACTGCTCCTGGCTGCTCCTTGCTGCGCTGCCTAGCTGTTTCCCTTGGCTGCACCTCCTGGCTCTTGCGCTACTGTCCTGCAGAGCACCAGCCGAGTAGTGGGCATGTTAGACATGGGCCGAAATGCAAGGTGCGGGGTGCGAGGCTTGATGTGCGAGGTGCTGGGATTGCAGGATCAGGTTCTGCGCCTACCACGCTGGCACACCTAGCTGCCTGGCTACCACAGGCTGCTCGCCAGCTGCTGTTCCTGCTGTTCCTGTTGGTGCTGCAACGATGGTAGTCACTGCGGCTGTCGATGCTGATGCCAGGCCAGCGAGCAGGCAAAATATGCCCGTGAAAAGCATGGCTGCGGAGCACGGAGATAAAAATTGATACGTGGGTTGCAGCGCAGACCGCGTTCGCAGGAGCAGCTGGGCGGGCAGCGGTTGGTCGGTTGGCGCAACCTACCCTGTGGGGGGTGACGGTGGCTACCCCCATGGGGTAGCCACTTACCGGGAGAATTAATTGCAGTGGGTGATTGTGGCATGGGCCGATTTCATCACAGGGGCGATTGGCGGCGTCCTTGAGCACAACCCGGATGGGTTGGACTCTGTGCTGCCGCTGGGCGCCCTCATCGCTGCATTTCTCGCACTGTGCGCGAAGTTGATACCGAAAAGTGTGATGAGCCCTCCTGGACCCCGACGCCGCGCTGCCCTGGCACGCGAAAATGCGATAAGTGCCAAGCTGGTAAGTAGTGGCAGTGGCCGTGGCGGAAGCCTAAAATGTGGCTGGAACGAGGCAGATGACATGTAAGGCAAAGCACCTTTAGATAAAATCAGTAGCAGCAACTAAGCCAGAATAGCGCAACTGAGCCGATAGAGAAACTGAGCCAATAGAGGAAGTGAGCCAATAGAGCCGAAAAAGTTAACAGTGCCATGCACCCGACTTGCACCGACTTGCACCGAAGCGTGGCGTGACTCAGTCTCGTGGTGTAGTGACATAGCGTGGTTGCATGGCGCACTGCGATGGCCTGCGGCGCACTACGAGGGCTGCCTCTTTAGTGCGAAGTTAGCTACGGACGCCACGGAGCGCCTCGCCATCCTGCTCTTGGGAGTGGGTCGCAACTTGTTTGCGCTATCTCAATTTTCAACCTGGTGGCGGGCGGTGATCTGAGACAAGGCTTCAGTCTAAAACGCGAGTTTCAGCGCGCGTGACTTACCGCGATAGTTTCAGCTACCCTTCACTAGCGCGTGGTGCGATGCGCAGGCCTGTCACGGATTGGCATGGCCAATGGCCGGGGTGACCAGCAGCATGCACAGCTCAACATTACCTCAGCACAGCCAGGTTGATGTTGAAGACACAAGTCAGCCGTCGCCGGCTTCCCACATGCCGGCGGCTGTTCATCACAGAGCAGTGTGTGGTGGCCAACACTCACCGGCCTGGCGAGCAAGGTAACGTAGCAATGGCCTACACACCTTGTGTGGCCTTACCGAGTGGCCAGGTAGTAGGTACTACTCACAAAGCGGTCAAGCAATGCAGCAGCGTTGTATACTTCCCAGCATGGGTGGAGGGGCGTCGTTACATCGGTTTGGCGTGCCATGTGAATCGTTTTGACTGCGGCGACTCTCCCTGACTATTTGCAAAGGCTACTGGGCCACGTCGGTCGCGGCGGTCGGTCGCGGCGAGGCCCGATGAGCAGAACTGGCATGGATTTGAATGTCAAGATTTGAGCCGCCATAGCACTCAGCACAGTGCACAGTAATTAATGTTACAAGCTGCACCGCATAGCTGACGGAGTCCTCTATCCAGTGATGTGCGAAACATAAATAGAAACCACGCGGCTGAGACGCGGCGTCGTTTTGATTACCAGGGGTCGGTTTCCTATCATTTCCTGTCATTTTCTGTTAGTTGGGGTCGCCTGAATTAACCCGCCGAGCCAGAGGCCACACTGGCTTTTGTCAGGAGTACCCGAATGCACGTTGGGAACATGGATGTTCGATGCTGGTCCACCCGCTAGATCAGTTGATAGCCTACAGGGTCCAGGCTACAGGTAACTCGGCGACCAGGTTACTGCTTGCATGATGCCAGAGTCTAGCCTCCACCCAACGAACTCCGCCCAGTGCAGTTGGCCAGGTGACCATCCGTTCAATGGATAATACTAGGACCACATATAGCCCTTCCTCATCGATGACCAGGAACCTCATCAAATCGAAGGCACAAAGGTTGACGCCAGTGGTCGGTCGACGCCAAGGACGGTGGGGGAAAGTCAGAACAGGTCTCTTACATTCTTGCGCTCTAGGATCTCACAAAGAGGACAGATCAAAGGGAACAGATCACTGACTGAAATATAAAGCTGGCAAGTAGACAGATGAGTTGGAGCCAAGCAAGCCATTGCAAAGATGGCAGCATGTTAAGAAGAATCCATACATTGTTCAAGACCAGGTCATGAAATGTCATGGGTCAGGTCACAGAGCGATAACAAGCAGTTTACATGGCATACGTGCACATTATGCTGTGCATTCACTGATATTCTAGCATTCCAAGCATCGCTGAAGTTGTGCTGCTGCATAACAACAGGTGTTGCTGGCAGAGCTAGCTGACTTGGCTGTACATCACCGACTGTAAGGCAGCTCACAGCAGCTCGTTGTCCTCCTCAAGGATGGCTGTGCATACTGCTGTTTTGCTGATCTCCAAGAACTTTGTGTGGCTGTATTTCTTGAAGACCGCAGTCAGAGAGGCAGTAGGTGCTTTTTGCATTAGTGCCACAAGCTGCTTAGCGCATGGCAGCACCGCCTCCTCTGTGTAGCCGCTGTGTCGGGCCAGGGCCTTAGGGTAAGGCACAGCCTTGTCCAGAGACCGCATGGCAACATACAGGGCAGCTGCCGCTGTCATGGAGTAGCTGTGCTTCAGCATGGTTGCATCAATCATGGCAAGCTCACTCAAGTAACTGGCCAGCATGGTGACCTGCAGGCAGTAAGAGGCATGTTTTACCCATTGCCTCATTGGTTCCTATGCCTCATTTGCAGGGCAACAGGCTTACCTGCTTGTCAAGGTGCGCTCCTGCGGCCTTCAGGTTGCGGGCAAGGAAGTTGTAGGGGGTGGGAAGAGTCAAGTTGAAGTGGAGTGTGCTCAGCATAACCTTCTCCATTGCAAGAATCTGTTCCCGGCTGTATGCCTTGTCACTGATGTACACGAAGTCTCGGACTTCTGGTGCCCAGATCTCCTCGTACTTGCATGCTATGAGCATAGCTGTCACTCCAACCAGCTGCAGGTTACGGCGTGTGACTGGCTTCTGCTCAAGGTAGCGATCGATGACATTGATGGTAAGGTACAAAGTCTCTGGCATTAGCTGCAAAAGCAAAGCAGAAGCAATGATTGAATCTAAGAGTATAAACCAAAGGGGGGACTTTAGTTATGACAGACTTGAGTGTTGACACATACCTTGAACTTCAGGTGCACCTCTACCAACCAGTCAACAAGGATGGCCCTCATCTTATCGTTGATGTCGGCCTGTGGCAATAGTAGGAGTCAAGGAGCTTGATGCAGAGCATGGCGAGCATGTTGTGAACAAGCTTAACTGCACAAACCTGGGACGTCATGTAGGTACTTGAGACACGGTACTTGGGTTCAATGCGACGGTAGTAGCTGTATATGTCATTCACGTACTCAGTCTCAGCCAGGGGGTTGTTCCTATCCTCGCTGTCGATGTCAGGGAGAGGAGATGCTGGGGGTACAGCAGCCTTGATGGTCACTGCTGCCTCGCTGCGTGACTGCAGCAAGGATGACATGCTCATCCCAGGCTGCTGCCGTGCTGCCAATGCTGTTTGCGAGCGAGTGCGTGGTGCTGCAGCCGTGGACCCTGTCCCAGGGGCTGAAGGGGGAAGAGCTGGCTGGGCCTGGCGAACGGTGGCGCTGCGAGGTTTAGCTGGGGGTTCAGCGGCCTGAATGATGACATCAAAAGAGGCGACAGGCACATATGCCGCGTTGACTGCCTAAACATATCGCAGCGAACGAAGCCCAAGCATTGCCCAGCAGGTAGCTTGCTAACCTTGACCCCATCTTTGGCAGTTGCTGTCGCGGTGCGGTTTCCAAGGGGGGCCACCAGGTTGCTCATGTCTCCAAGGGGAGCCCTGCTCATGGTGAGCAGCGTTAAGTGTCAATGCGAGCCCAAGCACAACTGCTAAAGCTATCTCACGCACCTCCGTTTAGACCCCTGCTGAAGCAGGCTTTGCCCGGTCTTCGCATTGAGGCTGGCCTTGCCATCCTTGACGAGAACAGCGTTCTCCTCCTGGCACGGTAGCTGGGTCCTCACAGCGAAAGCCATTTGTCGAGTTTGAGCGATAAATCGAATGCAAGGATGGATTGGGGACGGATACTGGCAATGTGACGATGGAGGTCGTCTACAGTTAGGTCTCCCGGTTACACATGGCACGTTTTTGGGTAACTTGAAGAAGACGAAAAAGGGAAACATGTCCCAAGTGGGCCCCGTCTGTTCCGCGTAGCCCAGCTAGCCATCGCACAGTGGAAGCGGGCTCACAGCGGCGATTCCGGTGCCGGCCAGGCAGGTGAGCCAGCCTGCTTGGGCGCACGTCAACGTTAGGCACATTGCGTAGCTGTTAGCTCTGCGCACGCCAAGCTGGGCCACTCAGTGCAATCGCCGCACAGCCAAGCAGCGGTTGCGGCAGGCGGTTGTAAATGGCTTGCACGCTGCAGGTGCGCAATGTCCGAAAGGGCTAGCTCCGTTATTAGAGGCTGAACCACTGTCAGCGGGGTGCCAGTGTGCCCAGAAATAGACACGCCAGCACCCAGGACTGGACGGGGACGTCGTGACCAGTCTCCACCGCGCGCGAGAACCCGGACGCAGCGTACCATTAAGCAGAAGTCAGACGGGCAACAGCCTGACCACTGACACTGTAGGGACATGGACGGGCTGTAGTGCATGAGCAACAGAAGCAGCAGCAGGCTGTAGTGCACGAGCAGCAGTGCATGGGCAGCAGCAGCAACAGCAGCAGCAGGCTGTAGTGCACGAGCAGCAGCAACAGCAGGCTGTGGTGCACGAGCAGCAATGCATGGGCAGCAGCAGGCTATAGGTGTGTGGCAGTGCATGCTGCAAGTAGCAGCAGGCTGCAGGTGTGTCGTAGTGCATGAGTAGCAGCAGCAGGCTGCAGTGCATGAGCAGCAGTGCATGAGCAGCAGCAGCAGCAGCAGCAGCAGCAGGCTGACATGCATGTGCCGCAGTAGATAAGCACTAAGCACCAAAGCACCAAACAGCCTGAACAATGTATAGGAAAGCACCAATGCAACAGCCTGGACTCCACCCCCTCCCCTGCCCTCTGACCTGTTCACCAGCCTAGGGCTGCAGCAACAGCAGCAACTGCCCCCTACCTTGCCCTCCGCCCTCCTTACTAGCCCAAGGCTGCAGCAGCCGCAGCAGCCACCTGCATTATCCTCTGCCCTGCCCAGTGCGTGAGCAGCAACAGGAGGCTGCGGTGCATGTGCTGTAGTGCATGAGCAGCAGCAGCAGGCTGCAGTGAATGTGTTGTAGTGCATGAGCAGCAGCAGCAGGCTGCAGTGCAGGAACAGCAACAGCAGCAGGCTGCAGGTAGCAGCACGCTGCAATGCATGTGCTACAGTGCATAAGCAGCAGCAGCAGGCTGCAGTGCAGGCTGCAGGTAGCAGCAGGCTGCAGTGCATGTGCTGCAGTGCATGAGCAGCAGCAGCAGCAGCAGCAGGCTGCAGTGCGCGAGCAGCAGCAGCAGGCTGCAGTGCGTGAGCAGCAGCAGCAGGCAGCAGTGCGTGAGAAGCAGCAGCAGGCTACACTGCAGGCTGAAGTGCATGAGCAGCAACAGCAGGCCGGAGTGCATGTGCTGCAGTGCATCATCAGGTAGCAGCATGCTGCGATTATGCAGCAGTGCATGTGTTGTAGTGCGTGAGCAGCAGCTACAGGCTGCAGTGCATGTGTTGTAGTGCATGAGCAGCAGCTGGCTGCAGTGCATGCGCAGCAGCAAGAGTGTGCTGCAGTGCATGAGCAGTAGCAGGCTGCAATGAAGGCTGCAGGTAGCAGCAGGATGCTGTGCATGAGGAAAAGCAGCAACAGCAAGCCGGAGTGCATGTGCTGCAGAGCATCAGCAGCTGCAGTGCACGAGCAGGTAGCAGCAGGCTACGAATGTGTTGCAGTGCAAGTGTGTTGCAGTGCATGAGCAGCAGCAGCAGGCTGCAGAGCAGGTAGCAGCAGGTTGTAGTGCATGTGTTGCAGTGCATGAGCAGCACCAGGCTTTATGTGTGGCAGTGTAGGCTGCAGATTGCATGTGTGTTGTAGTGCATGAGCAGCAGCAGGTTGTTTAAGTTGTAGGGCAGCTCTAGCAACCATGTTGAGTTTTCAATATGTGGTAGGCATCATGTTAGAGATGTAAGAACGACGTCATGCCTTCACATTAGTGACAAAGAACAACGAGAACGAGCAGTCTCCTTCTGCATTCTATAACTCCATTTATGGTAGTGCATGAGCAGCAGCACAATGCTTCGTCAATCAACAAGACCTGCCATCAACGAATCAAGCAAGCCTGAAGACCATGATGTAATTATAAATACAGTGGTGATCATTAGCCGTGTATCCTCTTCACAATTGATACCTACGCCCCTTGTATGGACAACACCACCACGCGGTGATGCGCTAAGGCCGCAAACGTGGTAGCCACCCGCTACATACCCCCTTTGCATGTATGCATCACGGCCATGCTTAGCAAGTGCAGGCCTGGCAGTGCTCCACACCCAATGTGTCACAGCTAGCTAGACTACGGATGGTACCTATAGTGGAGGCTCACCACATCCAGCCACATGCTAGTTTGTGGTGCGCCACATGTCCTTGTATGGACAACACCACGCGGTGATGCGCTAATGCTGCAAGCGTGGTAGCCACCTGCTACATACCCCCTTCGCATGTATGCATCACGGCCATGCTTAGCAAGTGCAGGCCTGGAAGTGACCCACGCCCAATCCAACCATATGGCACCACACGGTATTACATCAATGCTGCAACTGGCACGGTCAAGGACGCTAGGTCTATTGTAGACCTTGATATTCGAGTTGCAATTGCCCATCACCGGGGGTATTGTCTTACACAACCAATGTGGTGGCCATATGCGGCTATACAAGCAATGGCATGGTTGAGAAACCTCAAATTGCATGCCTTCAATTGCATGGAGCTACCAAGACCACCGCAGACCATGCCAGATCTATGCCTTGAAATGAGCTTGCATGCACACACACACACCGCACAAACACATACCGCACATGTTGCTGTCCTTGCACTGCTGGTCATGCATTACAGCCTGTTGCTGCTGCCGCTGCTCATGCACTGCAACACACCGGCAACCTGCACTGCTACACACCTACAGCCTGTTGTTGCTGCTGCCCATGCACTGCTGCTCATGCACTACAGCCTGCTGCTGTTGCTGCTCATGCACTGCAACACATGCACTGCAGCCTGCAGCTGCTGCTCATGCACTCCTGATGCTACCTGCAGCCTGCACTGCCACACACATACAGGCAGGGCAGGGCAGGGCAAGGTAGGGCGGGGCTGGGCAGGGAAGGGCAAGGCAGGGCAGGCAAGGGAGGGGCAACGCAAGGCTGGGGTGGGGTGGGGCAGGGCTGGGATGGGGTGGGGCAGGGCTGGGCAGTGCTGGGAGGGGCAACGCAAGGCTGGGAGGGGGTGGGGCAGGGATGGGATGGGGTGGGGCAGGGCTGGGATGGGGTGGGGCAGGGCTGGGATGGGGTGGGGCCAGGCTGGGATGGGGTAGGGCAGGGCTGGGATGGGGTGGGGCAGGGCTGGGAGGGGCAACGCAAGGCTGGGAGTGGGTGGGGCAGGGATGGGATGGGGTGGGGCCAGGCTGGGATGGGGTGGGGCAGGGCTGGGAGGGGGTGGGGCAGGGCTGGGCAGGGCTGGGAGGGGCAACACAAGGCTGGGAGGGGGTGGGGCAGGGCTGGGCAGGGCTGGGAGGGGCAACGCAAGGCTGGGGTGGGGTGGGGCAGGGCTGGGAGGGGGTGGGGCAGGGCTGGGCAGTGCTGGGAGGGGCAACGCAAGGCTGGGAGGGGGTGGGGCCGGGCTGGGAGGGGTGGGGCCGGGCTGGGAGGGGGTGGGGCAGGGCTGGGAGGGGGTGGGGCCAGGCTGGGAAGGGGTGGGGCAGGGCTGGGCTGGGGTGGGCTTGCTCCTTAAGACGCTCTCTTCAGCTTCTCAAGCGACACACCTGCAGCCTGCTGCTACTTGCAGCATGCACTGCCACACACCTATAGCCTGCTGCTGCCCATGCATTGCTGCTCGTGCACCACAGCCTGCTGTTGCTGCTGCTCGTGCACTACAGCCTGCTGCTGCTGTTGCTGCTGCTGCCCATGCACTGCTGCTCGTGCACTACAGCCTGCTGCTGCTTCTGTTGCTCATGCACTACAGCCCGTCCATGTCCCTGCAGTGTCAGTGGTCAGGCTGTTGCCCGTCTGACTTCTGCTTAATGGTACGCTGCGTCCGGGTTCTCGCGCGCAGTGGAGACTGGTCACGACGTCCCCGTCCAGTCCTGGGTGCTGGCGTGTCTATTTCTGGGCACACTGGCACCCCGCTGACAGTGGTTCAGCCTCTAATAACGGAGCTAGCCCTTTCGGACATTGCGCACCTGCAGCGTGCAAGCCATTTACAACCGCCTGCCGCAACCGCTGCTTGGCTGTGCGGCGATTGCACTGAGTGGCCCAGCTTGGCGTGCGCAGAGCTAACAACTACGCAATGTGCCTAACGTTGACGTGCGCCCAAGCAGGCTGGCTCACCTGCCTGGCCGGCACCGGAATCGCCGCTGTGAGCCCGCTTCCACTGTGCGATGGCTAGCTGGGCTACGCGGAACAGACGGGGCCCACTTGGGACATGTTTCCCTTTTTCGTCTTCTTCAAGTTACCCAAAAACGTGCCATGTGTAACCGGGAGACCTAACTGTCGTCTAAGTCCCGGATTCTGCAAAGTGTAACAGGGTGTGTAACCCTGACGCCGCCCAACGCTGACCAGCCAGTGTGCTCCGGCCAGTTGAATTGCAATCAACGCGTCTCTTGGTATCATCATACTGCATAATGCTGCGAACGTTGGGAAGACCGAGGGGTCTACTCAACCTTGTACCGCTTTTACCAGCACACCCCATAAGCCTTTTCAATACAACCAGCGTGTGTTGGCAAAACCTCCATGTACCTCTGTGTGTTTGCTCAGGTTGCTCCAATTGACACGCTTGTTGTAGCCAAGGGTGTTAGGTAAGGCAAGGCACCCCAGGTATGCTTAAGTGTGTGCAATGCACATCGTACATGCTCCCGTCCTAGCTCACGTTGCTGGGCAGCATACTGTCGCATCTTCGCTCTGTGACGCTGCACCCAGTATGCTATAGCCAGGGCCATTACACACTCATGTTAAGACATCCATGCCAGACATGTTGAGGTGTTGACAAGCGGGTCATTGGGTGCACCCTTGATGACTACAAACCCCATTCCTGGTGGCCTGCTGTAAGGGGGGGAGGTGGGCTCATTGACACAGTCGAAGTCGAGCACTACTTAGATACCAGGCCAACAAAACTCATTCAACAAAGAACAACATGTCGGTCTGTGGGTAATCTCACTCAGCTACTACAACCACGTTGTAGCATCCTCGGTCGCACCCTCGATGACTACCAACCCCACTCCGGTGGCACTCTTTCTTGGGGCTAATCCCCCTTGACCACTGGGCACCTCATCAAAACTAACAGCTTAATGCTTGAAAGGCTGACAGCCTGCTCAAACTACTAGGGCCTATGCATTGTTACGGGCCCGGCCAGTACTCTGCAGCCCGGTGCAGCCTCTGCCTGTCCTTGGGCAGCCGGTCATTCACCCGCTTGTAGCCCTGCTGGTACTCCTTGCCAACGGGGGGCAGAGCCTCCCTGTCCTTCCAGCTGCACAGCTCCAAGGGGCGCTGCATGCTCTCTGGAGCCTGAGCCAGAGCCTGAGCCAGAGCCTGCCCCAGCAGCACCCACGCTGCGGCCACCCAGTGCCCGCCTTGCTGCCCGCCACCCCCCACCGGCAGCACCCACTGGGCCACCTATGCCCCTTGACTGCGAAGAACCCGTCATGCTGCAGCAGCTGCAGGTCTTCTGCATGTATTTCGCCAACTCCAACTTCCTCACCCCCTACAACCAGCTACAGCGGCGGCTTGGGCGCCCAAAGCAAAAGTTGCATTACAACATCAAGCCCGCCTTCAATGACCCCAGCAACCAGGAGCTGCTGGCCAAGCTGAAGCAACTTGGCAGCGTCAACCTGACTGGGGACCACAACACCATCAGCCATCACTCCATGCAGCTAGCAGTCGCCATGCAGCAACACTACTCCAACCCAGGCAAGTGACGGTGGTGCATACCTGACCCTGACCCTGACCCTGACCCTGACCCTGACCTGACCATGACCATGACCTGACCATGACCTGACCCTGACATGACCATGATCTAGGCCTGACCATGACCATGACCTGACCATGACCTGACCATGACCTGACCCTGACCATGACCTGCATGCATGCAGAGCGCTATGTCAAGCTGGACGCCAAGGCAGCCAGGGCCCGGCAATGCTGGAGCGGGGAGGAGGCTCAACTGTTTATCAGGATGGCGTGTGGGTATGGCATCAACGCCCAGAGCTCAGAGCTGCAGGCAACCACCCTGGACAAGGGACATGTGGCTGACCTGATAGAGGAGGCAGCCAAGCAGCGGAGACTGCTGGCCCTGGAGGAGGATGAGTCCTTGCAGGACACCGTGCCCCTCCCCTGCCGCATGCGCCATGCGGTGCATGTGTGCAGGTGCCTGGAGCAGTGGCAGCAGCCACCCACCCCACCCGTGCCAGGCAAGCCAAAGAGTGGCGGGCGTAGGGTAGGTCCCCGGGTCCTGACCGGCCCACCCCCCTTCACCCTCACCCCCTTGGCCAGGGCGGGGGTGCACTTCATCAAGGTGGACAGCAGGGTGTTGCACGGGGTGTGCTAGCAGCTGGGGCTCACGAGGGAGACAGTGGATGTGTTCACCGCAGAGCCAGCCCGTAGCGCGCATTGGAACAGTTGGTTCAGCACGGGGAGGCTGGCCAACCAGGGGTTTGAGTTTGAGAGGACGGTGGAGACAGATGGCGTCAGTGTGTGTGTGCACTACACCCGCCCCCTCCCAACCCCTCCTGCGCCACCCTCAGCAGCAAGCCCCTCCAGCAGCAACAGCAGCCCAGTGGCCCATGAGTTGGGACTGCCCCGCATTGGCAAGGGCCTAGCTGAAACACGGCAGTTTGTGTTCAAACCAGCCATCCAGATTGGGGTAGGCATTGACCCTGGCGTCACCCAGGCAGTCAGTGCAGCCTCAGGGGTGTGGGATCCGGCGACAGGCCAGCTAATGGCAGACCAGCTGCGCCGGTGGAAGCTGACCAAGGGCCAGGTCAGACATGGCAGTGGCCTGAACAATGCCCGCCGTGACACCGAGCGGTGGCTGGCTCCTATCAAGGCCCAACTCCAGCACCTGGCAGCAGCAAGCCCAGCCTGCACTTCCCTGGAGGCCAACCTGAAGCACATCACTGTAACGCTGGTCACCTGGGATGCGGTGTGGGAGGTGTACCTGGACCCCAAGTGGGCATAACAGCGACTCAGGCTGTACGGAGCTCAGGACCAGACACTGGAGCAGTTCTTCAGTGGGAGAGAGGGAGGGTGAGGGACTGAGAGTTGGTGGGTTGGTAGGAGGTGAGGATGTGACATGCCTAACCTGCATGCCACCATGTCAGCCACCCTTTGTTTGCATTGTGTGCATGGCTGCAGTTGGAGGAGGACATGGCGGAGGTGTCCATGCAGCGGCATGGGCGTGCCAAGCAGCTGGTGGTGTTCTTTGGCCCAGCTGGCATTGGCACAAGGGGGGGCTGGGGTGCTGATGCGGTGCTGCGGGCCTGCTGCAAGGTGGTGTGCAGGCCCAGGGGCACAGACCAACGGCGGGGCAGGGTGGTGCTTGTGGATGAGCACCGCACCACCCGGGTCAGCTCAGCAGAGAATGGCCAGCAGCCCTGTGAGAGCCGGCTGAGAAAGCGCAGGGCTACCAGGCCTGCAGACTGGAAGCCCCCAGAAGGTCAGGTGCACCACCGCTTAGTGCGCCTAGCTTCGAGCCAGCAGCGTGACGAGCCAGTGGGGGGCCTGATGTGGTGCCCTGTAGTGGCCCCCCGCAAGCCCCCACAGGCCCCACGCAGCAGCCAGGCAGCCACACAGGCAGCAGCCTCAGAGCCTTGGCCCAGCACTCCCCTGCCAGCCAAGCGCAGCAAGCGCACCAAGGCTGAGCCGGCAGCTGAGCCCACAAAGGGCAAGGGCAAGGGCAAGGCTGCCAGGGCAAAGCCAGCACCACAGCCAGGCAGGTGGCTGGACAGAGACTGCAATGCAGCGCTGAACATGCAGCGCATTGGGGAGAGCAAGTGGCGCCCACTGGAGCTGTGCTACTGGCCAGACCAGGGAGCTCTGCCAGCCAAGGGCAAGGAGTACCCTGGCCTGGGGTACAAGCGGGTGCGAGACAAGCCACCCAAGGCCTAGCAGCAGCAGCAGCCTGCTGAGGCACAGTAGTGTGTGCCCCCCTTTTGTTGAGCTGTCATCAGCTTTCAATTAGTGCATGTTTTGTCATGCCAACTCTACGCATAGCCCTGTCACAGGGGTCAGGCAATGCTGTAGGTGGTAGGCGACCATGACCATGTGTATGCCATGTATAGGTCATGAGCATGCCATGCGTTGGGAACTCCACACAGAAAAAACACTGCTTTGTAGTGGTCAACAATTAGTGTGTTCGACTGCAATGAAGGCTCAAGGTTGAGGGCTTAGGTGCTAGATCACCTGACCATCAGGTCGCCTCTCAGGCAGCATTAGCCATCTCATGCAAGCAAGCGTGGGGCTCCACTGACCTCATCCTTAGCAAGCGTCGCGACTGCTAGAGGTCAGACACAGCTGACAGATTTGTACAGATGGTACGCACAGCAGCAGCAGCAGCAGCAGCAGCAGCAGCAGCAGCAGCAGCAGGAGACGTGTTGATGGTTGCTGAGCACTACAGCAGGCTGGGATGACAGTGTTGCCACACCCAACCTACCCGTTGTCCTGCCTAACCTCGTCCGTCTCCGGGCAGGCCGCGGCACTGCTGTCGGAACAAATTATCGCAGTTCAGGTCCGGGATGTCTGCTGCGGAGAATGGGATGTCTGTGTCTGTGTATGTCAGTGGCTGGCCTTGCGCGTCAAGCTGGTCGGCTGCGTGCAGGGTAAAGAAGTCGCGCACGAGGAAGCCCAACAGCAGGCTGCCAATCACCCCCCGCTCGCTGATGGCCCTTCACTCGTGGCCGCACAGCCTTGTCAAGGAAGGCATCCCAAAGCTCTTGCGGGAGGTGGCCGGTGAGGTGGGCTAACTTGGCCTTTCTTGCGTGGAACGTATTGTCCCTAACGCGGGCAGCGCGGGCCTCTCCTTGAAGCCTTCCTTCTGCGCTGTGCCTCGGTAACTTCAGGCTGTGCTGCCTCGTCGCGGGCAATTATGTCGAAGTCGGGGTCCTCCGGCACTGCTCTAGGCACACACACACCGGTTCGTCTCTTCTTCCTCGCCATAAACAATAGCAACGCGGGGCAGCTACATGTACTAAGGATTTTCGTGTTTGTCACACACATGTCTACACATGACCACCCATAAATGCTTGTCACGAGACACTGCTCGTGTTCATGAGACACTGTTCATGAGACACTGTTCATGAGACACTGTTCATGACCACCCATGAATGCTTGTCACGAGACAAATCCATACATGACCACCCTTAAATGCTTGTCACGAGACACTGTTCAGGCTCGCTAGCACCACTTCATCGTGGCCTGCAGCGGCCAGCATCGCGTGTACATGCGATGGCGACCGCGGGGCCGCAGAAAGTGCTTCTCGTCGTCGGCGTTGCACTAATCAAATGCGACCCCGTGGGGCTTGGTGCGTGGGTGCTTAACGACGACGACATGTTGCCACTGTCTGCTTTATGCTGTTCATAGCCTGCCCACTGCAGATGCCCGCTACACAGCCGACTCTGCTGACAGCAATGCTGCCGCTGCTGCCGCTACCGCATCAGCAGCTCAGGCAGCAGCTGCAGCTGCCCAGCGCACTGCTGCCGCAGCTGCTGCTTCAGCGACAATTGCCATGCAAGCTGCCTCAGCTGCTAGCACTCAAGCCACAGCCTGCAAGCCTGGCAATGCTCAGAACCTGGCCAGCCAAGCAGCAGCACAAGCAGCACAGGCTCAAGCTGACGCGGCTGCAGCTGGAGAGGCGGCCTCAGCGGCACAAGCAGCTGCTAGCACAACAAGTGGTGGGGCGGGGGAACGTAAACCTGTGGGGTGTGGGTGGGAGGGCATAGGCTGTGGAAGGAGGGTGGTGGGTTGGAGGGGAGGCAGTTGGGTGACAGAGGAGGTTGGGGAGGGCAAGGGGATGACACTGCTGAATGAGAAGGGCAAGGAGTACCTTGGCCTGGGGTACAAGCGGCTGCGAGACAAGCCACCCAAGGCCCAGCAGCAGCAGCAGCCTGCTGAGGCACAGTAGTGTGTGCCCCCCCCTCTTGGGCTGTCATCAGCTTTCAATTAGTGCATGTTTTGTCATGCCAACTCTACGCATAGCCCTGTCACAGGGGTCAGGCAATGCTGTAGGTGGTAGGCGACCATGACCATGGGTATGCCATGTATAAGCCATGAGCATGCCATGCGATGGGCACTCCACACAGAAAAAACACTGTTTTGTAGTAGTTCACAATTAGTGTGTTCGACTGCAATGAAGGCTCAAGGTTGAGGGCCAAGGTGGTGAATGAGATGTCCCTTCAGCATGTCTCAGCAGGCTGTGAGTATGCACAAACCCGTTGGCTGCGAGTGGAGCCCACTGGCTGTGAGGGCACTACCCCGTACCCCAGGCCCAGACGTGACACACCCCTGCCTGCTGAGTGACTCCTCCCCTAGGCAATGCCTGGGAGATGAGGAGCTCGCCCAGCAGGCATGTCTGGCTGACTGAAGCTGCACTGTGCATTGCGTGCAGGCGTGCGAGTGTTGCTTGCGCAGCGGCCACAAGGGAAGGACCACGCTGGGCTGTGGGAGTTCCCGGGGGGCAAGGTCAGGGGGCCAGGGGGGGGCCAGGTCAGGTCAGGTCAGGCCAGGCCAGGTCAGGTCAGGTCAGAGGGTAGGGCCAGGGCCAGGCAGGGGTGAGGCAGAGCCCCAGCTTGGGCAAGGCAAGGTCTAAGCAATGGCAATGCCCTGGGCTAAGGCAGTGGCAGTGGCTGCTGCCAAAGTGCACAGAGGCTCAGAAGGGGCGAGGCAAGGCCCATGCAGTAGTCAGGGCAACAAACTGGAGCTTGTTAAGACCAGGTGTGTCTCACACTCCTCATACACAGATTCCCAGCGATGGAGTGAGTGATGAGTGTCTGTCTATCATTGGGTAAGTTGGTTAGAGTAGTTGTCACACCTACACCACTCAATGCAAGGAGTAAGGGTTGTGGTGTGGCTGCTGCTCTGATGGCAGGTGGAGGAGGGGGAGACGCCTGAAGCAGCCTTGGTGCGGGAGCTGCAGGAGGAGCTGGGGCTACAGGTCAGAGGGGCGGGCAGGGCAGGGCAGGGTGGCCGGCAGGGCAGGGGAGCATGGGAGGGTGTGTGTGTGGGGCATGTTGTTCTGTGTATGAGAAAGGTGTTGTCGTGAGGTTGATGGGAGGCTTCAAGGGAGGCAAGGGAAGCAGGAGCAAGGGAAGCAGGAGTGCAAGGCTGGAAGTGGGTGGAGGGGGGAGGGGGCAGCCTCCTCATTTCGACAGTGAGGCTGTACAGCAGCAGTTGGGTTAGGTGCATGTGCTGCAACCGGCCATTGCTGGCCTAGCCGTAGCCTCACCCTGAGAGAACCCGGGTCAACTGAAAAACGACCTCTGACCCGGGTTAACTCCAAATCCTCAGGTTGACGTCTGACCAAGTCGGGCCGAGGTATGAAGTTGAGGCTATGAGCCTAGGGCACGTCAGTTTTGGCACACATCTCAAGCCTGGTGCTCACCTCCTGTGGCCTGCAGGTCTGCTCAAGCGACCTGACGCCCCTGAGCTTTGTGTCCTGGCCATACCCGGGTCGCTTCCACCTGCTCATGCCCCTCTACAGTGAGTTACCTGCAGGCCTGCACTGTGCTGTTGAGCCACCCAGTCCCTTCCACGCCCTGCCTGCCTCAACAGCTGCACCGCACCTTGCTCTGAGGTGCTGGCCGCCCGCTCGGCTGTGATCCTAACCTCTGGCAGTGCTCTGTGGCTGCCAGGCTGGGCAGCGTCCACTGCACTGCCTGCAGGCCTAGACCCAGCCTTGAAGTGTTCCCTGCAGGCCTACACATCAACCAGGCCTATAGACCACACCTTGACCTTGACTTACATCTGCAGCAGGCCTTGTGTTGCTTTAACAGAAACATAGCCTGGGGTGGACCTCCAGGCTTGGCTGAGAACAGCACACAGGGACAGCCGCAGTGCGGCTGGCTAGTTTGTTTAAGTAGGCGAGTGCCGGCTGTGTTGAGGTCTGGTGCAGAGCCGGGCTGCATGTACTTTCTGCATGTGTCAAGTGGGATTGATACTATTGCATGCACATGAGGCAGTGCACATGCACACGCAATGGCCCTGTGGCGTCTTTCATGTTATGAGATGAGTGCGACGGTGAGGGTAAGTGTGAGGAAGAGAGTGAGGGTGAGCTAATCAAGGATGAGGATGATGACGCTAAACGCTATCTTGACTTGGAGCTGGCAACCGTGCAGGCTGTACAAGATGGACAGGGCAAGCACGAGGCAAGGAGGGCCAGGCGATTGCATGGGTAACGCAACAAGAGGTGAGACCCACGTGCCACATGCACCCACGCTGTTCTGTCCTAGGCCCGTGCCAGCCACACACCAGGCGCAAACCACCATAGCCAAGGAGCTTGGGCAGTCATGCTTGTCACATGGGGCATCATATGGCGTGTTGTATGCCATGCATTGAGCACAAGCGCATGAAAAGCCCACATGTTCATAGTGGCATTGAGGGCAGTTCAAGAAACAGTGGAAAGCAATGCAGACCCTGAAGTAGGCACATGTAGGGCATGAGCTGTGTGGCTGCTGCTGCTGCTGGGGTGGCCATGCCTCGCGAGCCCTGAGGTTGCAACGAGGAACACCATGCAATGAGCCGGTGGCGGTACTCGTGTGCTGGTGACGCTGGTGGTGCCCTGCAGCTGCTGCAGTACCAAGTGACCCCCGCGGATGTGCCACTTCTGCCGTGCGTCGTCAAAGCTCTTAACGAGGCCGCAACGAATCGCTTTGCACCGCCGCGTGCACACACCCGCTAGTAGTAGTAGTTTTATGTGTAGGACGTAGGAAGTAGGACGCTCAGAACTGGCACGATTCTGGATCAACGGGTGAGCTGTTATAAGAAGCAGGGTCAGCAGGACGGCGCATAGCAGACGCTGAAGGTGCCTTACACCGCTGAAGCCTTCAGCTGTATAGAAATGAACCTACTTGTTGCTTGCGTGTATGCAGTTTTTGATTTACAGTGTATGATCGATGCATCTAACTGTCTCTCGTCTCTCTGTTGAGGCATTTAGCGGCTTATTCAACAGCCACCAGTGTGACCAGGTTAGATGCAACAAGAATGTTGTGTGACTTGTGGCTTTTCGCTGGTGTAGTTGTCATGCTTTACATGAGTGTCTCAGCTTCCAATTCATCGCCGCTGTCGGCCTTGCTGCTATAGCGGCTTCGAGCGCCGTTCGTAGCGATGGTTGCTGGTAGCTTGACTGTCTCCACCATGCTTTCTCGCTGGTCTTCACGAAGTCCTCGCCGAGACCGCGGTTTATCTTTTACCTCGGGAGCCGTGACGGATTGCGTATTAGTGTGTTGCCCGAGGCCACTTGGCTCCGCGTTTGAGGCAGACTGATCGTGGGCGGAAGCCGCGCGCGACGGCTTTCGGCGCAGGCCGTTGGGGCCCAATTCCGCCGCGCTCCCGGTCTGCGCGTCCGGAACGGTCTCCAGCTGGTCGTGCGGCCCAGGAGCCGGTCCCGGAGGGCCACTCATGGAAGCGGACGCCGAAGCTTGAATTTCATTGGCATCTCCTGCTGCCATTTGATACTGACCCTGCAACCATGTCAGCAATGACGCTTTACCAAGGCTGTCAATGCTATTGCTCATCACAAAAGGCGCACCTTCACAGATGGCAGAGGCATTTGTTTGCACCACGTATTGGCAAATGCCAGAAAGTGATGATGAAGATGATGATGATGATAATGATGATGTGATGATGTGATGATGATGGTGATGATGACAAGGCACACCCAAGCAGTGCGTCAGGGGAGGAGGTGTGGCAGCCAGGCTTGATCATGGTGTTATCTCAATGTGATTCACCACATGCTGTAACCTAGGGTTGTCCCATCTGCGTACAGCTAACAGTTCAATCCATATGCTGCCCTCTGTGCGATTTAATCTACCACCTCACATCTATCCAAATCTATGCGCCTAGCACTGAAGAGTAAATGGCCCAGGCAGCAACTAGCTATGACTCCCTGACGTCCAGCATCTCGACAAGCTGTGCCTCCCAGTGCCCGGTGGCCTTACCACACCAACTCCCTGTGCACACGTGGACTGGGTGATAACGCATGATAGTAACAGATGGTAACCTATGATGGTAACAGATGGCAGGCAATGCAGCCAAGCTGCCTACCCTCACTGTACCTGCCGGGCTGCAGCGCGCTGCTCTAGGCGTTGGTTCAGGCCCTGAAGCCGACCCACACGGGGTGCCAGGCTGGGCCGGGCAGCGGGTCCACTAGGGCTAGGGCCCACCCCAGCCTCACTGCGTGCTCCTTGGCTCTTCACGGACCGCGCCTGGCCAGCAGGGCAACATGGCAGCCAGGGTCAGGGCGGCAGGCTGTCCCACCCCTGTCACTGTCGAGGGGCAAAGGACCCTGCTCTCTGCCCTGTGCAAAGCTCTTTGCACAACACCAGCATGCGCAAGCACCCTTCTTTGCACATGGCCATTGCTGTATGGCTGCATCACGAAGTCAATGCTGCAGGCACAGCAGGGTCACCTTACCCCCTGCGGCCATGTCGTTCACCATCCACAGCTCTGTGGGAACGTCAACTCTGAATGACGAAGATAACACTTGTGTGACGTGCACACACGCACTTGCAAGGAGCATGGCGTGTGGCAAGTGAGGTGTGGTTCACCTCGTCATGGGCTGCATAGGCTCCAGAGGCGCGGGCCATGCGGGGCAGCTTGTCCACCTTGACCATCGCCTTAGGGCTGTTCACAGCGCCGTCCTTGTTTGACACCTACAGCCCAACAGCGGCGCCATCCATGGTGAGGAGCCACCAATGAAAAACTCTTGCTGCTGGTCCCTTAGCGTGGCTGAAGCAGGCCAAGGGCACGCAGGGGCGAGCAGGTGCAGCCAAGGGTGGGCAGGCAAGGGGAGGAGGTGGGCATCTTTGTTGAGGTGCAGCTCAGCACTACAGCCATGGACACCAGCACAGCACGCTTGTTGCACTGTTGCGGGGCAGCTCATGCAGGCCAGCTGTGCTGGGCCGTCAAGCACCCACAATGATGCATGGGCGCATGGTGTTGCATGCAGACAGGGCTGAGCAGGACACACCGCAGCAGCGATTGCCTCCTTAAGCCACGCAGGCGCATGCCCTCACTCTTCCACACTAGGCATGTCCCACACGCCCAACAACAATGTTGCGGGTCAGCCAGCATCTTCATACTGGCAGGGACGCCAAGGGCTCACCTGGCAATGGTAGGCGCCAGCGTCCAAGGGTCGTGCCTCTGCAATGATGAGGATGTCACTGTCTGCTGTGGCCACAGTCAGCTTGCGGTCGTCACGGTACCATTGGTACCTCAGCGGCTCCATGCCCTGCCCATGACAAACCAAAACTACCCCTCCATCATACCGTGGCAACATACTGTGCATAATGTTTATCATGGTGCTTGTATGCATCGTACATGACTTTCGACATCCCTGGCGACATGCAAAAACCATGCACAAGTCAGGCCACTGCCCCGACCATATACCCAGCAAGCACGGTACACATCATGGCCAACCCCTCTCACCACCGCTTCCACACGCAGCTCCACCATCGCGCCCTCCTGCACGCGGCAGTCCTGCGGCCCGCGTCGGATGCCGGGCGCGGCAGACACCACGCCGGGCCGCAACGCCACGTCGCCGCCGCGTGCATCCTTCAACCTACGAGCCAACAATGCGGTTGCCAAGCGCATATGTTGGTTCAGCAGCAGCACTGCATAACGGCAATTTGGGCCTGCGGTAGTGGGTGGCAGCAAGCGGCGGGCATCAGGCAAGGGTCCTTTGTGTAGCGGCTTGTGTCAAGCACCTGCTCCGCGCGCGCTCCACCACAGCAGCTAGGCTTAGGTCTCGCTTATTGCGCTTGCTGGGGGTGCGCGTTGCGAACGGGGCGGCAGTCAGGCTCCCGGCACCAGCCTCGCCCTCGCGTCCCATCGCCCCGCCCTGCAGCGCCTCCTCCGTGGCGGCATCCCAGCGCTGCGTCAGGGCATGCAAGCGCACCTGCACCCCACACGCACCCCACAACACACACTTACAGCGGCCATAGGCAGATAGGCATCACGTGCTTTTGTGCGATCAGCCAGCAGCAGTACAAGCAGAAAAAGTGTGAGAGGCTGTGGCCTGGCTGTTGGTGGCAGCGGCAGTCGTTAGGCAGCAGCACCACCTTGATGACACCAGTTGTCTCAGTCCTCAGCCCGTACTTGTTAAGGAGGTGGGGAGCATTGCCCTTACCGCCAGACTGCTGCCCCTGGCTTGTGGCATGCTTTAGAGGAGGAGGAGGGCAGGAGCCGCCCCCTGCACAGGCACAGTCAGGTTGCTTGGCCCAGCGTCCCTAACTGCCTGCTCCTCCCTCCCTACTCCTCAGTGCCTGCCTAGCCTTGTGCACTCCGTCTTGTCGACCCTCCCTTCTACTACCTTTACCCTTGCCGGGCCTCACTACTCTCCCCTTTCCCCTTTCCACTCCTTTCTACTCTCCCCTACTTCTCCTTTCTGCTCTCCCCTTTCCACTTGACAGGCCTCACTACCATGCCGCCGCCTGCTTCCCTTCCCTTGGGCATCTGGGCAGCAGGTGGACCCACCCATGTGGCCACGCTCCAGATAGTTCACGTCCTGTAGCTCCACTGAGCCGCCAATGAAAAACTCCTGCTGCTGGTCCCTCAGTGAGGCTGAAGCAGGCCAAGGGCACGCAGGGGCGAGCAGGTGCAGCCAAGGGTGGGTAGGCAAGCGGGTGGGTAGATGGAAGGGTGATTAGCTGGGCATATGGCTCCGCAGGCTGTCATGTGGGCAGGTGGGAAGGCAGGCGGGCATAGGGCGGCCAGGCAGGCAGAGGGTGGGCGAGCGGGTGGGCATGCATGCGGATGCGGTGGAGGCAACGCCAGCTTCCCACCAGCTTCCTACCCAGCGGTCGCCAGCACTGCACGTACTGAGTGTGGCTGCCAGGCACGAAGGGTGCCAGGCCCAGCCAGCCGTAGCCCTGGCTGGTGTATCGGTCGCGCAGGTCATAGCTGCACACCTGCAGCACAGCCAAGCGCAGTTGTGAGAGTCAGGCAGGTGGACAGGCGCGCATGCAGGTAGGTGAGGTTAGGGTTAGGGTTAGGGTTAGGGTTAGGGTAGGGTCAGGATGAGGGGAGGTGGACAAGGCAGACGGGCAGGCAGGCGATGTGGGAAGAAGACGATAGGAAGTCAGGGGAGCCATTTGAGCATGAGGTGCGCAGGCTGTTTATGCTGTAGACAAGCCAGGCGCACGAAAACAGGAAGGCGGGCGGGCAGGCAGGCAGGCAGGCAGGCAGGCAGGCAGGCAGGCAGGCAGGCAGGCAGGCAGGCAGGCAGGCAGGCAGGCAGGCAGGCAGGCAGGCAGGCTTGAGTTGTGGCACCGGAACAGGTGTGAAGCCATTGCTCAATTAGTGGACAACAGTAGGTAAAGTCAGTGGGTGCAGACTAAGCAGGAGTCAAGGATGCTACTGCCCCTCCCTGGCACAAAACCCCCAGCTGTGCTAGTCAGGTGGACTACAGCAGGTCCAGCCACCACCTTCACCGCTCACTTGGAAGAACAGCGCTGGGTACTTTGCAGGGGGTGGGGGCTCCCCCCTGCTGACCAGCTCTGCCTCCAGGGGGTGACCCCAGTGGGCCACCCAGCGGCCCGGGCCCCCCAGCTCAGGGTCTGGGGGGTACTGGGTCATCCGGCTGCAAGCGGTCACCCCCTAGCGTCAGGGTCACCAGGGGCCACCAACAGCAGCCACCCAGGGCAAGTGAACGAGACACACTGGGCGGGGCGGGTTGAGGGGGGCTGGGGTGAGGGAGCTAGGCGAGGCAGACCAGGAGGATGCAAGAGCGGCCTTGCCTTGAACATGGATGAGTCCTCCATAGTGGAAGCGGCACATGCCCCAGTCACATCCCAGCAGCCATACCAAGCAGGCAGGTGCCTTGTGAATGGCGGTGAAAAGCAACAGGAACAAAGCAGCCAGACCGGCAGACTTGTCCAGGCTGGGTTTCATGCCCACCTTGTACAGCCCTGGCTCATGAGCAGCCCAGGAGGTGGTGGCCATCTCCCACAGCGCTGGGTCAAAGCGCAAGGAGTACCTGGCCAGGTGCAGACAGCGCCACATCAGCTTTATGCAGCAGTGGCAGTGGCAGCAGAGGCTGTTCCTTGTGGCAGCATGGGCGGTAATGCGACTGAAGGCCGGTATTACCATCTGGATGTAAAGATGACAGGGCAGCCGCACATGGACTTTGCTATGCTTGCTGTGACTGCAGGGCAAGCTTTATGGAAGGATTGGGAACGCGGCTGGGTGAAAAGCTGCATGGGGCACCTTGATTTGTGTGTTGGAGCATTGATGAGTGTGACAATCTGTGTTGTCACAGAGAGCAAGTGTGACTGCAGGGTAAGAGGGCTCCTGCACAGCCAGTGATGTGTGAGGAGAAGGGGAGGACATACCCACTCAAGATATAGCCGGTCCCGAGTGAAGTCAGCGCAGCCCAGCAACTCCCCCAGCAGCACCAAGCGCATGCTTTGCTGGTCACCTGAGACAAGCGAGCAACAGCAGCGTGCATGATAACCTCTGTCGGCCGCGAGGCTGCTGCCACGGCACCAGGTGGCAGCGTCATACTTTCATTTTCAGCATATGTGACGCGGGTTGCGAGACTGTCGACAGAGAGGGCGGTCAAGCGCTGAGGCAACCGATGGCATTTGCAATGCAAGCCACACTGACAAGCGCGGCCTCGGCGCTGGCCAGTGTGTATGCTGCGCACTTGGTGGTGGCTGGAAGCGTGCAGCGCCGATGGAGAGTTTCCGAAGCTCCAATGCTCGGGCCGCGACCTGGCGTTGCAGGGCCGCGGTACGACGCGCCAACGATGGCTCCGCCTTTGCGCTCACATCCTCCACGCGGTATTCATAGATGCCACCTGATGCAAGGAGCACCGTAAGCTGGCTGCAGCGAGCGGAGCAGGTTCACACAGCGGGACACAGGTCACACCTAGTGCGTCTTCAAACCGGTACTTTCTGCCAGGCCGGCTGAAGCCCGGTCGCATGTCAAAGGAACCGTCGGGGTACGCCTTGATGCAGACCAGGACCCTGTCGTACTGCGGATCGGGGATCTCTTCCTCCGGGCCGAGGCTGGCCATGATGTACATGGTCCGGAAGTTGAGGACCTACGATTAAGTGATTGGCCCAATGCGTGGGTGCCGTCCATCCGCGACGATTTCAGTCCGCGCTGTACTGGTGCCCTTCGCACCTCTTGCCGATGCTTTGGGTTGCTCATTAGTCGGTTGTACAGCGGGTTTTCGTGCTCATAATTGCTCGTGGTCACGGTCTTGCTCAACTCCTCCTGGTCGCAGAATTCATCGCTATGGACATAGGTGAACAGCAGGCTGCCTTCACCATGCGCGCCCTGCAAGCCAGCCAGGCAACAGGCAGCTGTAGTGTCGACGTACCCACCCACCCACCTCACCTCACCTCATGGGATGGTGCTTAGTGTGCATGCCCAGTCACCCCTGGTTTCGACTGGCAACGATCAGGACAGGGCCTAGTCCATGCTTGGCATAGCCGCAATTGCTGAGACATGCAGTGCAAGGCAGGGCGCTGGCTGTCCTATCCACTAGCCCAGTCTGTATTGGTCTGTTTCTGTCAACCAACAAGCAACTGCCTTGGTCTGTTGCTGCTAAAAGCTTGCAAGCAGTGGCATGCCGCCCAGCTTTGTAACATCAATACGCCATGCAGCCCAACAGCTGCGAGGAAGCTACTGCCTGCTGCTGACTCAGTAGCTCATGCTGTTGCAACAGGGTAACGCAGTAATGGGGGTGGAAGCAGGGCTGCAGCCTCTCAGTGCTGCCCTAAGTCAGGCACGGCACAGGCCCCTGCCCTTCCACTCACCGCTGCGGCCAGGGTGGTCCGCCTGCCCCCCTGCTGCTCCCCGCCACTGGTCTGTGACCCCAGCGCTCGAGTGCGGCGCCCCCTGCCTCCTTGCCCCCCCAGCTGGCCTGGCCCCTGGGCTGCACCCTCTGCCCCGAGCTGGGCCGTTGTCTGTGCGGCGGCGGCAGCGGCGGCAGCAGTGTGCTGCGCTGCCTCCCACACCTCCCTCCTGCCCGGCACCTTCTCCTGCCAGGAGAAGACACGAGTGACGTCCAGCTTGGGGGGACCGGAGGCTGAGGGCGGGGCCAGGCCACGGGGTGGCAGGGGTGGGGCGGGGGGATCGGGGGCACGGGTGTGAGTCCTTGGGTCGGGGAGGATGAAGGGCGGGGCAAGGGGCAGGCCAGTGGCAGGGTCAACGACCAGGGGAGGGTTGCTTAGAGGAGCGGGGTGTGATGGCTGGAGGGAGGGGGCAGGGTGCTGCGGCTGTGGTGGCTGTGCTGCAATTGAGCTGGGATGGTAGTGAGAGGGAAGTGGGAGGGGAGGTGGAAAGGGAGGATGGGCGGGGGGTGGGAATTGCTGCTGCTGTTGCTCGGAGCCTGTCATGAGTGAGGGTTGCTGCCACTGTCCAGGTGCCTGAGGCCTCACACCTGGCTGCTGTTGCTGCTGCCCATAGCTTGCCTGCTGCAGGTGCATGCTTGCCGTTTGCTGCTGCTGCCAGTTGCTTACCTGCTGCTGCTGCTGCCAATTGCTTGCCTGCTGCTGCTGCTGCTGCTGCTGCTGCTGCATGCTTGCCGGTGGCTGCTGCTGCTGCTGCCCATTGCTTGCTTGTAGCTGCTGCTGCTGCTGCTGCTGCATGCTTGCCGGTGGCTGCTGCTGCTGCTGCCCATTGCTTGCTTGTAGCTGCTGCTGCTGCTGCTGCTGCTGCTGGCTTGCCTCCTGCGGCAGCCGTCGTTGCAGGCCTTGCTGCAGCGGCCCTGACTCCGGCAGCTGCCGAGGTGGCAAGCCTTGCCCCAGCCCCTGCCCCAGCGCTGAACCAGAACCACCTGGCTGACCTGGGGGGCCCTGTAGGTGTAGGTGTGGAGGAGGCACCCGCTCCCCTCCAGGCTGCCAGGGCTGCTGTGCCTGCAGCACGCCCCCCGCCTGCCAGGGCTGCTGTGCCTGCAGCACGGCCCCCGCCTGCCAGGGCTGAGCAGCGTGTTGTGGCGGCCCGCCTGCAGCAGGCCCTCCGGAGGTGCCGCCTGGAGCTGCGGGAGGCCAGCTGGGTGGTGGGTCTTCCAGGGCTGCGGAGGCAGGCGGGAGGACAAAGTCAGGGCCCACACAGGGCAGGTGAAGTGCCTGTGTCTTGCACCCATGCCTCCTTTCTGCTGCCTCTCGTGCGGTTGGTCTGGTATTGGATGGATGGGTTTGCTGTGGTGCTTACCATGAGCTGCACATGCATGCACCACATGGTGCACCACATGGCAACCATGTGCATGCTGTGAGCCAGCTAAGACAATGCTGAGGTCAGTCCTCCAGGGCATGTGCTGCTACTCCCGGCCTGCCATAGCCCTGACCCACCCTGTGCAGGCTGATGTGTCCGACACCAGACATGCAATCACGCTATGACATTCAAACCTGGCAGTACACACAATGACAGACAAGACACAGCCAGGCAGCACCCACCCTCGCCAATAGGCCCTGCCAGCTGTGGCTGCCGCCTCCCCTGCTGAGCTGCTGCAGGAGCTGCTGAGGCCTGCTGCACCCGAGACATCCTGGGCTGCTTTGCCAGAGCTGCACCTCTCCCTGGCGGCAGTGGCGGCTGCTGGTCCTGGTATGGCTGGCGATCATTGTCTGCTGCAGGTTGCGCCTCGTGCCGCTGATCCTCTGGCTGTCGCTGGGATTGGTGGGGGGGCTCATGTTCTATAGAGGTTCTCGCTGGTGGCAAGGAGGCTTGGGGGGGCTCTTCTCCGATGGAGCGATCAAGTGGTGCTGCACTAGCTGCTGGTTGGAGAGGGCCGGCACTGTCATTGCTGGGCGCAGGAGCTGGAGCTGTAGGTGGCTGCATGCAAGCATACGATGTTTAGCATGGTGGACCATTGCTGCTTGGGAAGCGGCGAACTGCAACACACGAACCTGAGCTATCTGCACACTGACTCGCGACAAGCTGACGCGGATGCGCAGGTTCTGAATTGGGTCTTTGGTCGCATAGTGAACTGTTTTGATGTCTTCCATGCCTTAAATGTTTTCAATGCGGCTCTTGGTCTCATCTCGCTTCTGAAAAGAAGTTCGTCTTGGTAAACTTTTAAGCATTTGAATTTGGAGAGTGCAGTACTTTGCTGCCCGCGTCACATGCTGCGGCAGCAAGTCGCCAGGGGCGGTACGGCAACGGGGTCGAGGGATCGGAGCATGCAATACATACGTAGCATCCAAAGTGGCATTTGCCCGTGCTGGTGTCAATGCATAGTTCTGGCTGCTGCCATGGCGATGTGTTTCCTAATGCAATGGGCGTACTCTTGCCGATAATTGCGGTAAGTGGAGCCCTGCCCAGCCCCCTGCCCAGCCCCCTGCCCAGCCTCCTGCCCAATTCAGCTGGCTGCCTTTTCCCCTACACACTGCCACCACACACATATCGAGACATCCATGAATCATTGGTGTATCTGTGATGACTGCAAGCCCCGTCCCTGGCGGCACGTTCCCTCCTGAGACCACTGGACTTCTCGTCCAAACCAATAGATCAATGCTTGTAGAGCCGGTCCTACTATTTAGGTACCAGGCCCTGTGGGTGGTTGGGGCCCGGCCTTCTTTGCTCCACTGGTACTGTGCAGCCCAATGCAACCTCTGCCTGGCCTTGAGTAGCCAGTCGTTCACCAGCTTGTAGCCCTGCTGGTATTCCTTGCTAGAGGCAGGCAGCGCCTCCAGGCTCCTCCAGCTTCACATCTTTAGGGGTGCTGCACGTTCTCCCAAATGCATTGGAAGTTGCGGCACAGGTTGGTGTCCCTGTCCCTGTCCCGAGCCCTGTGACGGAGGCACTGGGCCAGGTGCAGCAGGAGGGGTCTGGGCAGGGGGGTTGGAAGAGGAGGTCATGGCCGTCAAGTAGGCTATAATGGGCTGGGAATGTGGAAACTAAGTGAAATGTGTAATGGATATCACTTCCGCCTCATTCCGCCAACATGTTGTTCCTTGTTGAATAAGTTTTGTTGGCCTGGGCAGGGGGGTCATAAGCAGGACGAGGGGCATGGCCAGATGCAGGCAGGGCCTGGGTAAGGGCCGACCTCACCAGGCCAACATGGCGCAGGCCCCTCCAGGCAGGTGCTAGCCCCTGTGCTACTCCTGTCAAGGGTTGGGTATGCCCACCATGTCACTCTGAATGGTCCAGTGAATGCCCAGCTTGATGTGGTGCACCAGCTAGGGTGACATCGTCATTCATGGGCAAACCTGCTAGGCTGCAGTCTCACTTTCCTCGGATGGCGCATGGTTCCTGGATGGCGCAAGCGTGAGTTTGAGTTCAACCCTGAGACGCAGATGTACCCTGGTACGCGCCAGATAGTGAGTGCAGCCTCAGAGGTGCGGGACAAGGACGGCCTGCTGGTGACAGGGACCTGGCCAGGTGCAAGCTAAGCAAGGGCCAGTGCAACACGGGAGTGGCCTTAAAGGGGGTCAATGCTACACCCAGCTTGGTCAGCCGACATCCAGCCCCACCTCCAGCACCTGGCAGCAGCCAGCTCGGCCGGCATCTCCCTGGTGCTTGCCCAGAGGCACACTGCTGTCACCTGGCCATCGGGGACACGGGGTGGAGAGTGTACCCTGACCCCTAGTGGGCATGGCAGCAATTCAGGCCGTACGGTGGAAAGGAGCGGGCACTGGGAAGTTCTTCAAGAAGGTGGGTGCGGTCACACCTAGTCTTGGGAGATGGGGTGGGATGTGAGGAGGAGGTGGGATGTCTTGGGAGGTGCCGGGATGGGAGAAGCTGGGTTTGGGGGCAAGGGGTGGGGGGTGGGGTGCAGACGCAGGGCTCTTGGCCTGCCGCAGGCTGCTGGGCAGGCCCAGTAGGCGCAAGGAGCCAGACAGGCTGCCTGGCAAGGTGGTGTTGGTAGATGAACAGGGGCGCAGGCCAGCGGCGGGGCAGGGTGGTGCTTGTGGATGAGCACCGCACCACCCGGGTCAGCTTAGCAGTGAATGGCCAGCAGCCCTGTGAGGAGGAGCTGGACCACCCACCAGGCGTGCAGGCTGGAAGCCCCAAGCAGGTCAGGGGGCCCTCCACCTGCTGCGCCCAGCCTGGAGCCAGCAGCGTGACCAGCCAGTGCGGGGCATGATGTGGTGCCCGGTAGTTGCCCCCCGCAAGCCCCCACAGGCCCCACGCAGCAGCCAGGCAGCCACACAGCCAGCAGCCTCAGGGCCGGGGCCCAGCACTGCCAAGCGCAGCAAGCGCACCAAGACCACCGCCCGTCTTAATGCGCATCGCGTGATGGTTAAGATGAAGCGGAAGGGCAGCGACAAGCACAAGAAGGGCACGCCAAAGAAACTGAAAGGTTCGTGTCCTGTGAGCTACGTAATCCGTCGCTCCTGTTGGTTCCATTGCAGCGTCTCGTTCGCCTCAAGGGAAACAACGACAGGAGCGCCGAGATGGCTGGGGAACAAAAAGACGTCAGGTAAAAGGCCACCCCCGCCTTGTGTGTCCCCGCACTGTTTGTGTCCCCGCATCGTGTCCTGGCATGTCAAAGTGGCGTGTCTAAATGTCAATTGTGTTTGTCCGCAGGTAATCAAGGTCCCGGGTGGCGCTGTGCTGCGCGACTGCAAGAACACCCGGCTGCGGGCTGAAGTCATCGCCTCGCTGTTTGTGCTCAGAATCTTCCTGACATGCCTGGCATGCCTGATGCCTCCCCGGGGTTCCACAGCGCCACTGAGCCTCCAGCCGTGCAGCCCCCCCCCAGCCCTTTATGCACCCCCCTTACCCCCACTCCCCCCACGCGCCCCTGCCCAATCTGCTCCTGCCCAGCCTGTCAGCATCGAGTGGGACTGTGACTCCGACTCCGAGTCAGATTGTGACGCTGAGCCAGAGTAACAGTCTGACTTGTAGTCAGAGCCAGAGCCTCAGCCAATCACCCAGCCCACCCCAAGGCGCTGCAGCGACCGTCTGGCAGGCCTTGCACCTGCAGCGCCACAGGGCCTCCCTTGCCCCTTGACAGCGAAGACTTAGTGATGCTCAGGCAGCTTAAGGACTACTGCAAGTTCTACGCCAACCCCAACTTCCTCCCAACAGTCTACAACCAGCTGCAGCGGCGGCTTGTGCGCCCAAAGCAGCGCCGCCACCCCATGCTCATCCCCGTCTTCGAGGACCCCAGCAACCAGGCGCTGCTGGCAAGCTGCAGGAGCTGGGCAGCATCAACTTGTGGGGTGACAATAACGCCATCGGGGCAGCATTATGTGCGCTGGTAGCCATCTCCTGGCTACTCCAATCCAGGCAAGTAATGGTGGTGCATAGACTCTGAACTGCCCTGACCCTGACCCTGACCCGACCTGACCTGACCTGACCTGACCTGACCTGACCTGACCTGACCTGACCTGACCTGACCTGACCTGACCTGACCTGACCTGACCTGACCTGACCTGACCTGACCTGACCTGACCTGACCTGACCTGACCTGACCTGACCTGACCTGACCTGACCTGACCTGACCTGACCTGACCTGACCTGACCTGACCTGACCTGACCTGACCTGACCTGACCTGACCTGACCTGACCTGACCTGACCTGACCTGACCTGACCTGACCTGACCTGACCTGACCTGACCTGACCTGACCTGACCTGACCTGACCTGACCTGACCTGACCTGACCTGACCTGACCTGACCTGACCTGACCTGACCTGACCTGACCTGACCTGACCTGACCTGACCTGACCTGACCTGACCTGACCTGACCTGACCTGACCTGACCTGACCTGACCTGACCTGACCTGACCTGACCTGACCTGACCTGACCTGACCTGACCTGACCTGACCTGACCTGACCTGACCTGACCTGACCTGACCTGACCTGACCTGACCTGACCTGACCTGACCTGACCTGACCTGACCTGACCTGACCTGACCTGACCTGACCTGACCTGACCTGACCTGACCTGACCTGACCTGACCTGACCTGACCTGACCTGACCTGACCTGACCTGACCTGACCTGACCTGACCTGACCTGACCTGACCTGACCTGACCTGACCTGACCTGACCTGACCTGACCTGACCTGACCTGACCTGACCTGACCTGACCTGACCTGACCTGACCTGACCTGACCTGACCTGACCTGACCTGACCTGACCTGACCTGACCTGACCTGACCTGACCTGACCTGACCTGACCTGACCTGACCTGACCTGACCTGACCTGACCTGACCTGACCTGACCTGACCTGACCTGCAGGTGGTGAATGGGATGAAGTGGGTGTCACGCCAGCACTACCACCAGGAGAGGGGAGTGGCGGTGTTCCTGGGAGCGGGCTGCTTCAGCCGGGGTGGGTGGAAATCTAAGGCGGTACGGGAGGGGTTTCACAAGGTGGTGGAGCAGCCCAGCAGGCCCAGCACAGATCCCAGGCCTGACAGGCTGGTGACCGTGGATGAGTTCCGCACCAGCCGTGTCAGCTCGTCTGTGCATGCCCGCCAGCCATGTGAGCTGCACCTGCCAGATGACCGGCCTAGGCCCAAAGACTGGGTACCCCCAGCAGGCCAAGTCAACCAGCGGCTGGTGCGCCCAGCCTGGAGCCTACGACATGCTAAGTATGTGCGGGGCCTGCAGTGGTGCCATCAGGTGCCGCCCAACCCCCCTGCCCCTGCCCAGGATCCCCCCCCCTGCCCCTGCCCAGGACCACCCTGCCCCTCCCCCTGCCCAGGCCCCCCCTCCCCTCCCCCCAGCCCAGGCCCCACCCCCTCCCCCTCCCCCTGCCCAGCCCCTCCCTGCTGCACCTGGCCCAGTGCCACCACCCCAGGCCCCTTCATGGGGCAGGTGGCTGGACCGGGACACCAACGCATGCTTCAACTTCCAGCGCATTGGGGAGAGCAAGCAGCGCCCCTTGGAGCTGTGCAGCTGGAAGGACAGGGAGGCTCTGCCCCCCGTTGGCAAGGAGTACCAGCAGGGCTACAAGCGGGTCAATGACCGGCTGCCCAAGGACAGGCAGAGGCTGCACCGGGCTGCAGAGTACCGGCGGGGCATTGATGGCCGGGCCCGTTACAATGCATAGGCCCTAGTAGTTTGAGCAGGCTGTCAGCCTTTCAAGCATTAAGCTGTTAGTTTTGATGAGGAGCCCAGTGGTCAAGGGGGTTTGCCCCAGGAACGAGTGCCACCGAGGTGGCGTTGGTAGTCATCAAGGGTGCGACCGAGGATGCTACAACATGCTTGTAGTAGCTGAGTGAGATTACCCACAGGCCGACATGTTGTTCCTTGTTGAATGAGTTTTGTTGGTCTGTCTGTGGCACTCTAGTTCCGCATGTGAAAAGGTTGTTTAAAGGCTTTGCTAAGGTCAAACACCTCAGGTTTTCAACATTAACAGTCGCCCCCTAGTGGCACTCTAGTTTTGCATGGGCAACAAAACATTGGAGACGCGGAGCATTCTCACAACATAATGAATGCTTGCCCGGCCACCTTCACATTGCGCTATACAGACGGCCGCCCGGACGAAATACGAACTGTCCCCACAGATGCCACAGTGCAAATGCTGCTCCCGCAGCTGCCAAGCGGCCAGCATCCTCGCATAGTATGCGCCGGGCAAGAGTTGTCACTCAGCGACCCTGTTTCCTCTGCGCGAGGCCGAGTGTTCGTTGTCACATTTTCAAATGTGCCGCCGGAGCCATGTCGCGTCCCAGGGAACGCCCCAGCCAACGTTGAGACGCCTCTTACCAGCCTCAACAATTCACCGAACTCATCTCAAGAGGCACCACCCTTGGACTGGGTGAGGTGCCGTGCTTTGCCGTGCTTTCACGTGTACTTTGGAATAGTGCAAAGTGCAATACAACAACAGTGCATTTCTGACTATACACTGGTTTGCTTGTTGTATGTTACCCTGCAGCTTGATATGGTGGACCCTGGAAAAATCTTGATGCGTGTCTTTGGAGGCATTCTATTGCTTCTGTGGGTCCTAGCCGGCATATTTCGATGTGAGGTGATAGACTGGACGTCACATCATCCCTCCTGCGCATGCATTACGCTACACATGCCATGCCTTGGCAGACTGCTATGAACTGTTGATTATGACTTGAACTGCCTGGTGCCCGGCAACTGGCTGCAGCAGCCTTCTTTGAGCGTACAAGCATCATGGTGCTTGGCATGATGACCGTGGCGTACCTGCTGCCCATCATCCTCTCCCACTTGCCATTCCCCACCTTCTTAATGCCACACCCCCAAATGCCTCCATATGCACCCGGCCAGCAGCCGCAGTCTACTACTGGACCGACCCAAGCAAGCTTTGCCATGTCAGAGCAGGCAGAGGGCAGCATCCCACCCCGCCCAGCAGCCAGGCGGCGTGGCCAAGTCTCAGCAGCACCTTGAAAACTTGCACCTGTTTACCCGCCCACTGCCCCAGCTCCTTTCGTCCAGCTGGTCAACAGGTACTTACCAGTTATGCTCAATGCATACCTGTCAACACACCAGGTCAGCCATACAAACATGTGCTGCCCTGGTTGCAGCCAAACAAGTAATAGCAGCCTGCAGCCGATGGCAGGGTGGGTACTGTCATGCCACTCAACGGTGAACATTCTGGGTAAGGCCTGTGCAAGCAGGTCAGCAGCCATGCCTGCCTCCATGTGAGGTGTTGCTGTTGCTAAGACCCAACAGCCGTTGTAGAGGATATGCGTAGTGGGGCTACTTTAATGCGGGATGGTGTGGACTGGCTGGGTATACTTCACACAGCTCCTTAACACCCCTTGAGTAGTCCCGCTAGTGGTCCCTAGTGGTCCCTAGTGGTTCAGCTCAATTGGAGGCGAGGGACGAGGGAGCTGGCTGGGTCAGTGGGTCTGGGAGGGGGAGCGATGATCACCCATTGGTGTTGGCGGCCAGGGGTGCCATGTTACTAGAGCCTTGGGGCTTCACACGTGGGCTGCTCTTGGTCGTGGAATTAATGATGCATGTCTTATTAGCCTTGATCCCTTGACTTGCGCGGCTGTTGCACTGGCGCTACACGTCTTTGCCTACGGGCCACAGCCTTGCCTCACGTGCTTGATTGACAAGACAGGTGTGGGGCAGCAGCTTGGTGCAGAGCACTGAATCAAGGTCACAATGCACGAGGTTCGTACCAAGTCTATGTAGTGAACAGGTGGGTGGGTGGGTGGGTGGTTTGCAGGCCTTGCGTGTACTCCATGTGGTGTTGGCAATGTTCATTTGTTTACATGACCTGAGGCCTCCATGTGTGCATGAGCCATGGCATTAGGGCTGTGGAAGTGTGCTAGCAGGTTGTGGGCTGCTGTTGGCATGTCTTGCAAAGGTGGCAATGGGTTGAAACTAAAGATAAGCTGACCTGATAAGCTGACGGGTATGCACTGTGATGCCATGGACGCACGTTCCTGGGCGGAGTGTCCATAAATGTCTTTAAGCCAGCAGCTTGCCAGGGCCATGAGCGTGAAGGACCTGGTGTGCGGACAAGGAGGAGGCAGTGTGAAGGAGCAGCTGTCCGCAGGTGTGTGATTGTGTGAACATGACGTGAATGCTGTGTGCCGTGATGCATGTAAACTGCGTACACTGGGGCCACAGAGAGGTCGCCGGGTTCAGTGTCCAAGTCACGCATGTCAGTAAGTAATGAAAGAAGCAATGAAGACTTCTCAAAGGGTGACAATTCCCCAGTTCAACATGGGACAGGGTAATGTCCTTCCACTACAGCTTCATATACATAGCTTCATCAGTGACTGCAAGCCCAGGCCAACAAAACTTATTCAACAAGGAACAACATGTCGGCCTGTGGGTAATCTCACTCAGCTACTACAACCACGTTGTAGCATCCTCGGTCGCACCCTTGATGACTACCAACCCCACTCCGGTGGCACTCTTTCCTGGGGCTAATCCCCCTTGACCATTGGGCACCTCATCAAAACTAACAGCTTAATGCTTGAAAGGCTGACAGCCTGCTCAAACTACTAGAGCCTATGCATTGTTACGGGCCCGGCCATCAATGCCCCGCCGGTACTCTGCAGCCCGGTGCAGCCTCTGCCTGTCCTTGGGCAGCCGGTCATTCACCCGCTTGTAGCCCTGCTGGTACTCCTTGCCAACGGGGGGCAGAGCCTCCCTGTCCTTCCAGCTGCACAGCTCCAAGGGGCGCTGCTTGCTCTCGCCAATGCGCTGGAAGTTGAAGCATGCGTTGGTGTCCCGGTCCAGCCACCTGCCCCATGAAGGGGCCTGGGGTGGTGGCTGCAACAGTGGTAATGCGTGGGCCCGGAAAAACTCGTAAATGCAAGCGCAAATGGACTAAAGACGTTCGTCGGCCTAGGGCTGGCCTCTAGAAGTCTCGTAGTAGGGAACTACGGCTAGGTCTCAGCTTAACGCTGGAGCTAAGGATCGCTATGGCTGGCTTACTATTGCTTGTTAAGCAACAGCGACCGAATTCACTAAGAACCGTGGAGAACCGTAGGACCGTAGGTGTTAGAGGCAGACCGACCGTAACCGTTAGGAAGGAGTCTTACAATGTTCCGTGTACAAAGGACTATTGTGGTTCAGTTCTCTTCTCTCCCCCGTAAACACTACAACAACTCGCTTAAAACCTACCGACATCATTCAGTGAGAAACAACGTCATTAGGCAACGTGGCACTTCATGTAAAAGAAAAACAGCAATTGTTCATGCATCCTACCGTGCAATCGTGTACTCTTACAGTGGCACTGGGCCAGGTGCAGCAGGGAGGGGCTGGGCAGGGGGAGGGGGAGGGGGTGGGGCCTGGGCTGGGGGGAGGGGAGGGGGGGCCTGGGCAGGGGGAGGGGCAGGGTGGTCCTGGGCAGGGGCAGGGGGGGGGGGGGTCCTGGGCAGGGGCTGGGGGGTTGGGCGGCACCTGCTGGCACCACTGCAGGCCCCGCACATACTTAGCATGTCGCAGGCTCCAGGCTGGGCGCACCAGCCGCTGGTTGACTTGGCCTGCTGGGGGTACCCAGTCTTCGGGCCTAGGCCGGTCATCTGGCAGGTGCAGCTCACATGGCTGGCGGGCATGCACAGACGAGCTGACACGGCTGGTGCGGAACTCATCCACGGTCACCAGCTTGTCAGGCCTGGGATCTGTGCTGGGCCTGCTGGGCTGCTCCACCACCTTGCGAAACCCCTCCCGTACCGCCTTGGATTTCCACCCACCCCGGCTGAAGCAGCCCGCTCCCAGGAACACCGCCACTCCCCTCTCCTGGTGGTAGTGCTGGCGTGACACCCACTTCATCCCATTCACCACCTGCATGTCAGTCAGGGCAGGGCAGGGCAGGGCAGGGCAGGGCAGGGCAGGGCAGGGCAGGGCAGGGCAGGGCAGGGCAGGGCAGGGCAGGGCAGGGCAGGGCAGGGCAGGGCAGGGCAGGGCAGGGCAGGGCAGGGCAGGGCAGGGCAGGGCAGGGCAGGGCAGGGCAGGGCAGGGCAGGGCAGGGCAGGGCAGGGCAGGGCAGGGCAGGGCAGGGCAGGGCAGGGCAGGGCAGGGCAGGGCAGGGCAGGGCAGGGCAGGGCAGGGCAGGGCAGGGCAGGGCAGGGCAGGGCAGGGCAGGGCAGGGCAGGGCAGGGCAGGGCAGGGCAGGGCAGGGCAGGGCAGGGCAGGGCAGGGCAGGGCAGGGCAGGGCAGGGCAGGGCAGGGCAGGGCAGGGCAGGGCAGGGCAGGGCAGGGCAGGGCAGGGCAGGGCAGGGCAGGGCAGGGCAGGGCAGGGCAGGGCAGGGCAGGGCAGGGCAGGGCAGGGCAGGGCAGGGCAGGGCAGGGCAGGGCAGGGCAGGGCAGGGCAGGGCAGGGCAGGGCAGGGCAGGGCAGGGCAGGGCAGGGCAGGGCAGGGCATAGGGCAGGTTAGGTCATACCTTTTTGCAGAAGCCCTCAATGATGCGCTCCTGGGCATGGTGCAGCCCCAACCGCTGCCGGCGCCAACGTGGCTTGAGGTACTCCTCCCACAGCGCGTCCCAGGTGGACTTGAGGGCCAGGATGTGGGCATGGAGGCCGCCCAGGGTGGTGCCAGCTGGGGTGGCAGCTGCCAGCTGCTGCAGCTGTGGCTGGATGGCAGCTGACCAACGAGCTGTGTCCTGCTTGGCTTTGGTAAGCCCACTGTCATGCTTCAGCTGCCCCTTGCTCAGTTCCCACTCCCACTGCCTCACCACCTGACCTGTGACTGGGTCCCGCTGTGCATGCCCAGCCTTGATGGCCTGGGTGACGCCCGGGTCCACCCCAACAGCAATGTGGGTGAGGGGGTTGAAGTCGCTGATGGCTGTGAGTTGACGCCCTATGAAGGGCAGCTCGACTGGCTCCCTGACTACCTGGCTGCGCACGAAGTGCACACTGATGCTCACCCCATCTGTCTCTACCCTGCGCGCAAAGTCCCACCCGCTGTTCTGCAGCTGGCTGTACTGGATGAACCGCTGCCACTGGGGTAGGCTGTCTGCCTCAACCTGGGCCCTTGTATGGGTGGTCATGCCCAGGTCAGCCAGGACACCATGCAGCACCCTGTCATCGATGACAAAGTGCCGCGCCCGCACCCCCACCATAGGGAGCATGGTGAAGGGGCGCGGGCACGTGTCATGCTGTTGCCAGCCCTCTAGGCTGCGGTTGACAAACAGCGCATAGCGCACCCTCTTCTCTAAGGGCAGCGTTCAGGGAGTTGCCATCCCCCGTCAGGTGCACCTCATCCAGCTGCTGGAGCATTGCCACCGGCCAAGCGCTGCTGGGCTGCTCAAACACAGCCACCTCAGTAGGCAGCAGCCTGATGCCGGGGTGGTGGGGGCCACGCATCAGGTGCTCAAGCACCCTGGCGGTTGTCAGCAGCTCCATGGCATCTTTGATCTGTGCCAGCAGCTTGGGGTCCAAGATGTTGAGCTGCACTGGGGGGGGGCAGCTGTGCTGGGGCGGCTGCTGTGCGGGGGGAGGTGCGTGTGGCAAGGCGGGGGTGAGTATAGGGAGGGCAGGCTGGGTCAGGAGGGGGAGGGGGGCCTGGGGCTGGACCTGCTGCTGGGAAGCCTTCAGTGGGCTGCCCTAGGAAGGACTGGAGCAGCACAGATAGGCTCAGGACCGCTGTTAGGCAGCATTGCTTGCTGCCCATGGTCATGCGCTTGTTGACCTCCGCCATAACAGCGTCAACTTGCGCTGGGCTGAGATCAGGCAGCGCTGCCTCCATGAGGCCACGAATGGCAGCCTTGATGACCTGGCGCCGCTCTCCAACTACCTCTTGCTGCCCACTGCCACTAGCACCTACATACATGGGACGGCATAGCACACGCGCAGCGACTTGATTTAGGGAGTTGCAGTGACGCGTGGTGCACACTGCGTCGCTTCGTCAGGGGGGCCCAGTCTTTCGTCAAGCTTTGCGGCTTACCGGCTGCACTCTGTGCGGGGCGCTTGCGTTTCTTATTCCGCGACATTCGAGGGATTCAGCAACATTATCCAAGCGCAGTGGCCGTGCTGGGTGGTGCATCAGGTCGCCATCCAACCGGAGTGGCGGCAACCGGAATGAGGCGGAAGTGATATCCATTACACATTTCACTTAGTTTCCACATTCCCAGCCCATGATAGCCTGCTTGACGGCCATGACCTCCTCTTCCAAGGCAATAAGGGCACCTACATACCGAGCAGGCCTATGATGCCAGACCCGTTGCATGACTGCAAGACCAGTCCCTGGCGGCACGTCCCCTTCTGAAACCACTGGACTTCTCGTCCAAACCAATAGATCAATGCATGTCAAGAGTCTTACTTAGGTACCAGGCCATGTGGGTGGTTGCGGGAACAGCCATCCTTGCTTCGCCGGTACTCTGTTGGCGTGTGCAATCTCTGCCTGGACCTGAGCAGCCGGTCATTCACCAGCTTAGAGCCTTGTTAGTAATCATTGCCAGGGGCAGGCAGCGCCTCCACGCCCTCCCAGCTACACATCTCCAGGAAGCATTACACACTCTCCCGAAGTCCCGGTCAAGTAACCTGCCCCATGGGGGGCCCTGGGGTAGGGGCACTAGGCCAGTGCAGCAGGAGGGGGCTGGGCTTACCAGCTGCGCACTTCGCAGGGGCACCAGCACTAGAGGGGTCCCTAGGCAGGGGGCTGGGCTGGGGCAGGGGGAGGGTCCTGGGCAGGGGAGGTGGGGGAGCGGCACCACATTAGGCCCCGCACCGGCTTGCCATGCCTCAGACTCTAGGCTGGGCGCAGCAGCCGCCGCATAACCCGCCTCTCAGGGGGCACCCAGTCTGCGGGCCTAGGCCAGTTCCATGGCATGGTCCTGGGGACATGCACAGTCGAGCTGACCCGGGTGGTGCAGGACTCATCCACCATCACCAGCCTGTCAGTCACGCCTGCCTGGCTTCACATGGCTACTAACTGAGCGGCCTCACCGCCATTTGTGAGGAGGCGATGGCAGCCTCTCACCCTTGCCCTCCCTGCTAGCTTTACCAGGGCCAAGTGCCCCCCCCACCTCAGTCCCCGCCCCAAGCCCCCCAGCCTGCCTGGCGCTCAATCTTCTTTCCATCTTTACAGAACTCAGGCTGGCTGAGCGTGAGGCCTGGGATGAGTCACTCCACCCGTCACACGCATCTGCCCACTGCTCACCCATCTCACTCTGCCAGGGGGTCAGCTGCAGCTGGTCGCTGCCCTGCCCTGGGCCTGGGGCTGGGCCTGTGTCCACGTCACTGAGGGCATGGGTATTGAAGGGGTGGGGCAAGTCCGGCTGGGGCAGGCCTGAGTCTGGCAAGCTGTGCCAGGCATGCCCAGCTGCTGCTGCTGCAGGGGAGCTGGGACATGGTGGCTGGGGCACAGCTGCTGCCTGGCTATGACCTGGGGGCTTAAGCCAAATAGGGTCCTGTGCTGGAGAAGGCAGGGCTGCTGCCGCCCCACTGCTGTGGGGGCCTGTTTCCTGCAGTAGTGCCAGTGACGCTGTGGGGGGTACTGGAGCTGACCCTGCTGGCGTGCTACGCCTGGGCTTGGGCAAAGGAGGGATAGACAGTCCAGGGTGGCCGGGCTGGCTGGGTGACCCAGCCGCTGATGTGGCCTGGGGGCCGTGCCTGCCGTGCGCTTGGCCAGGAGGCCCTGAGCTCAGTTGGGCAGCTGGGCTGCGCAAGGCTGGCCAGGCCTCCCCCCCTGACAGCAGCTGCGTCCACCCGGCTCTGCTGCCACTGGCTGCAGCAGGGTGGTGGCCGTCAGGTAGGCTAGCAGCCCCCTGCATCTCCTTGCTCCTGCCTGCTGCAGCTAAGGCTGTGTGGGAGATGGCTTGACCCAGGCTGCTGCCTTCACTGCTGGGCATCACCCCTGGCCCTGCAGCTGCCAAGCTGGCCATGGGTGGAGGTGGTTGAGGGACGGCATACCAGCTGCGCAGCGCTGAAGACAGCTGGCCTGCTGCTGGCAGGCTGGGTGGCATGGTTGCCAACACATCCAGTACACCTGTGGCTCTTTGAAGCAGCAGGCTGGGGCGACACTGCAGCTTGGGGTGGCTGCTAAGGCTGGGTGCGGTCACAGCCACTAGGCACAGCGCAAGCAGCATGGCAGGCTGCTGCTGGTGCAGCGCTGCTGCCGCTGTGCTGGAATCAAAGCTGGGATCACCTAAGGGAAGGGAGAGGTGTGCAGAGCTGGTGCCCGAGGCAGCTGCATGCAGCGCAGCCGCCACAACTTCCAGCACGGCCCCTGGGCTGTTCAACCGATCTGCCAGCTGGGCAGTGGCAGACGTCAAGGGGGAGGAGGGGAGGGGTGGGGAGTCAGCCAGGGGTGTAGGGTGTAGAGGCGCCTGAGACTGGGGTCCCAGTGACTCGTGCAGGAGCACGCTGAGTACAATGGCAGGCGGCACAGTGTCCTGCACCGCACACAGTCGTCAGCACCAGCAGCTTGTCCACAGCACTAGCATAAGCATCAGTGCATTAGCACGCGAACAGGCAGCTGGATGTCCTGCCATCAACTGGCGCATGAGGCACCCATGGCACTCAACACAGGTGCTGCTGCAAACAGTCATTGGCAGCAACGCCGGCTGTACAACACCATGCATCCCTCCATGTGGGCCAGTGACATACAGCATGCTGATTCAGCACCCTGACCAGCTGCGGTGCTGACGCTGTCAGCTGCATGGGGACCTGCTTGCCCCTGGCCCTTTCACGAGCAGTTGTCCAGCAGCAACACACACCCCTGACACAGCCCAGACCCTCCTGCTGCTGACTTCCATCAATAAGCCACCAGCAAGGTACGGCCGCTGGGCTGCCTGTCAAGTGACGAGGGGCCCAAGCTACTGAGCCACCACAGCAGCAAGCTACTGCCCCAGTAACCCACAACGCACGGAAGACAAGTGGCACTTCACAACTACAACCCCAACGACCACAACTTGCTGCCCCACCAGCCCCAGGCGCGCCCATCACCCCACCCACCTGCCCCAGTACCAGCTGCAACAGGCCAGTAGTCACCACAGCCGGCTGGCTGGGGTCCATGACTCCCCGTATGAGCGCACGCAGCCCACTGCTGCCTGCGCCCAGCTGAGTCAGGGGCTGGGCTGCTGCTTGAACTGACTCTGGGGTCAGGGGCTGTGCCAGGGCCAGCCGCGCAGCCAGTAGGGAGTGTAGGGCAGCTGCTCCCAGCGGGCTGTGCTGCACTAGGGGCTGCAGCTCTGTCAGCAGCTGCCAGGCAGTGGTCTGGCAGGCAGACAGCAGCAGGGGGCTGTTAGAGGGTGCGCTGCCTGGCTGCGAGGCTGCAGGGCTGGGTAGGATGGCGGGGTGGGGCAGGGGTGAAGGTGAGGTGGGGGAGGCCTTGGGGGAACAGGAGCGTAGGGCAGCTGCCTGCGCATGCACGGCATGCATGCAGCAGGATGTCATTAGGATGCTAGTAAACATCAGCATTAATGTATCAACAGAGCAATGTGAACAGAGTCGGTCACAAGTGCAGTCAGATTGATTGTCTGGATCTGACTGGTGAGCTTGTGATACGAGTCCATGCATTTGGTATGCTAGCAAAGCAGCGAAAGGTGGCAGGAAGGAGGTGTGGTGCATTGTACCAGCTAGCTTCGTGAGTGTTGGCCACATGCAGCAGCCGAGCACTGGACACTGTAACTTTCCTGGATAGCGAGAAGCTCGGGCGGCGGGCTTTGTAAGCGACCACACAGCCTTGTGTATTGCAGCAAGGCTTGCAGCGCTGCCCCCTGGGCTGCAGCCTGCTGCTGGCTTTCATGTGGGGGGGACACTCCTTTCTGGCTGGCGCTCCTGTTGCTGCTGCCAGGCGGCTCCATGATGGCCAGCAGCAGGGGCACAAGGTGGTGCAGGGATAGCACAGGGTGCTCCTGTGGGGTCCCTACCTCAGCCAGGGACCCCACCAGCCGTGCTCCCATGGCTTGCACTTGTGGCACATGAGAGGTGAGCAGCTGGTGGATCAATTGGTATGGTGCATGAAGCAGCTCAGGCAGGAGATATCTGAAGCTGGAGGCTGAGGGCAGCTGCACGTGGAACAATTGGGCATAGGCTGTGAGCGCGATGTGCAGGTACCCAAACTGCCGCTGGTCCATGGCATGTCGTGCACGCCGGGCCAGTCTTCGAGATATCTGTGGTGAGCAACACCAGCACATCACAGCTTGCACATGGCAACATTGCAAACTGCTCATGGGCTGAGGCTGCACCTTCGGCAGCTTGGTGGGAGAGCACTGAGCGTACTCGCACAGCTTTTCAATCCGCTTGAGCACAGGTTGGGGCAAGGGCTGGGACTCATCGGGCTGGTCGTCAGGAAACACGTCCGGGATGATGAGGTTGTAACTGCGAGAAACTTCGCATCGCCTATAATGACAGCCTCACCAGAAGCGCTAAAGCTACATATTTTGAGTCGTGCTCACAGTTTTCGCGGTTTGCGACTTGCAGGCGGAGGGATGCAAGAAAAGCAGCTGAACATCGAACTTGACACCCCGGGCCACACAGAAAGTGCAGCTGGCAAGCATTAGCAGGCATTAGCATTAGCAGGCAAAAAATATTAGCATTAGCAGGCATTAGCATTAGCATGTTAGCATATGAGCAGGCATTAGCATTAGCAGGCATTAGCATTTGCATTAGCAGGCAAAAAATGAGGGCGCTGTCAACCCGCTGGCGCACCTGGACGCCGATTGGCTGGGCTGCGACCCCGGGAAGACAAACATGGCGACAGTGGCCCACGAGGAGCGATACCCCTCTGGCGCTGTGAAGTCCGTGTGGCAGCGCAGCCTGACTGCGGGGCAGTACTACCGGCAGAGCGGCATCACGGAGCACGCCAAGGAGTCCAAGGCCTGAATGGCCGGCATCAAGCCTCAACACGACGAGCTTTCGCAAGTCACCAACTACACCGCCTCGCTGCAGCGGTACAGGGAGTATGCTACCACGACGCTGGCGACCTGGCCCGCCATTAGAGCGCGACTGGTTAAAGATGGTTTAACATTCCGGGTCACGCTCTACGCAACACGCACGGTGGCCAAGTTCTGGGCTGAGGTGAGTAGGCCGTTCCCAGCCAGTGTGTGTGCTAGTATGTGTGCCACAATGTTTGTCTTTGCCATGACTTGACCTGAGCTCACAATGTGTCTCTCCTTGTGTGCCTTGGCTGCAGACTGTCAAGGGTGCCAGGGTACGCTGCAACTCGGCTGCCACAGGTCGGCCTCTGGCCCTGGCCTGTGGGGCAGCAAGCTTCAGCGGCAGCGGCACCACTGGCAGCAAGGGTGTGCCTGTCAAGCAGATGCTACGGGAGGCATGCAAGCAGTTCCCCGGGCGTGTGGTGCTGGAGCATGAGTTCCGAACCAGCCGGGTCAGCTCTGCCCGCACCAACGTGGTGCAAGGTCAAGCAGAGTCCTTCAGGTGAGAAACCTCGGGTACATTTGCATTGTGGGAGGTGTCATTACATAGCCAACCACACCGCCTCACACACCAGCCTAGACTGTGCCCTGCACCGTTTAGACTGGACATGGCTTGGCTCAACACTTGGTTTGGCAAGGAAGGATCTTACAATTGTGCATCGGCATTTGTTGCCTTGCAGGTGGCTGCACCCGGTGCGCAGCATGGCGACGCGGTCCCGGATGCGGGGCTTGATGTGCTCAACAAGCATTGTCATCAAGCGCAGGTTCTACGATCGGGACGTGTCAGCCGCGCTGAACATCCGCCGCATTGCAGCCGGGCGGGGCCGCCCACGTGAGCTCAGCAGCTGGCTGGGCCGCCCCGCCATCCCTAACCAAGGCAGAGTGGGCCAGGAGTGGGTGCAAGTGCGCGACAGAGGCCTGCTGCGGAAGTGGCAGCGGCGGCACCAGCGACAGCGATAGTGACATGTGTATCATGCCATGAGCCAAACAAACAAACAATACGGTTGCCCCTTACAAAGGGGATGTGTGTGCGCTAGAGTGTGCATAGGGTAGGGCTCTAGCGGATAGGTTAGGGACACGTAGGGTAGGTCCCGACTCCAAGGTTAGGGACACACACCGGTCTCTCACTGCTGTGGAGAAGTGTAGGGGCTCCACAGGAGGATAGGGCTACAGCATGGTTGATATATCCGTTCAGATATATCTACTGTCATACATGGCAGAGCTGGCAAGCATCATGTTCCCATGGCGGGCTTCATCTGAATGTTCCCATGGCGGCCAATCAGCAAGAGCACCAGCGACAGCAACCTTATCATCGACTAGCCCAACATAAGCAACACTCCTTCTACAATCATCCTGCCAGGGTTTTGGTCTTGAGGAGCTGCTATAGCGATATCCCAGCCATCATTGCCCCGCCGGTACTCTGCTGGTCACCCCCGCCATTGGCTGCACCCCCATGGCTCAAGAGATAAAAACTTTCTCATCTCTGCACAGATGAGGCCGCCGATTTGTGCGATGAGCTGCTGATGGCCCGAATAGAGTGCAGACAGCTCCAGCGGTTTGCCGGGTGGCTGGCCCCCAACACGCGACGTGTTCTGGAGCGTCGCAGACACAACTAACGACGGCTATAGGCAGCCGGGACCCAGCGCGGCGTGAAAGGCGCATCCAAACTATTTTTCAAATCAGCATGCAACATAGGTTTTCAACGCTTCTTCAACACGGGTTCAGTCCACATGTGACAGGAACTTCAAGGTCTTCTGATCATTGGTGCCAGTGGTTCCTTCACAGCCCAAAGCCGCTAGAATCAGTCGAAAAGATGCAGAAACTGAGCCGTTAACTGTGATTACCGCCCACACATGAAACGGCCCACACATGAAGGCAACGCGTGTATGTCCTGATTACACGTTAGAAGCCCACACAAGGAGCCGCACAGAACTGGCAGTTCATCTATTGCCGTCCTGGTTGAACAGATAACCGGCCGGAAAATGTACCCATTTCATGGAAATTTGACATGGTCTTACGTGACACGAGTCGCACGCTGTTGTGTTGCAGGGACAGCCCACAAGCCATACCAGCACTATCAAGCACATTATCAGCACTAGCACTAGCACTAGCACATGGCAGGGGGGTCCTGCGCCCGACAAGAAATACAAAAGTTTGAAAACCTGGGCCGCTGAGCGCGATAGCTATTTGCTGACCACAGCCCCACTAAGCAGGCCAAACCCGGCACAACGCGACCAGATTTCCCAACACCCCCGCCCGCCCCGGCACAGGTGCACATCAGCCCGAGCAGCCCGCTAGCTTCGCTTTAATGAGCTGCATTGCCCTGCGCAAGAATCGCTGTAAAACTGTTAAAGACCGGTAAGATTTTATCAGGGGTGCAGCCAATTGCGGGGGTGACCAGCTGTTGCTTGATGTTGCCACTGTGCAACATGTTGTTCATGCAAAACTGCCAGGCTTTGGAGGTGAGAGGACCACTGGGAGCTCACGGCTAGTCCACATCCAGGCACCTGTACCATCAGCTATAACCGGGGTCCGTCCACGAGCTTGTACCTTGACCTGCAGCTGAAACACGACGGGCATGTGCCAAGTGAATAATCGCCCATGCGCCCCATCCTCCTCACCTTTGCCTCCCCGTTCCAGTCCCATTTGACACGATGCTGAAGGGAATAGAGCGTCGATGCGGCGTGGCCTCTCAGGTCTGCTTTCAGCACTGCAAATCCACTTCGATCCATCTAGCCCACAGTTCTCGGCGATGCTGCGTGGCATTTGCAGGCCAAGCCTGTTTTGACAATTCGCCCCAGTGCGTTGCTGACTGCAAGGTGAAAAAGGAGCTGCGATGGGGACCTCTGGACTGGTGGTGCATTTGTATACCTTGAGCCTTGTTGCTGCAGGGCCCCACCCAGCAAGCAGCGCCAGCCATTTAAGCCAGCGCGTGGCAGCAATCTGCGGGCAGCAGCCGCAAGTGCAGACGATGCGGCCTCTGAAGCTTCCGTCTCAGCACCTGCTGCTGCACGAGTGGCAAGGATGCCGCTGTCTAGCCTAAAACCTGGAGCAATTTACGAGGGCACAGTGGTACGCCGTGTTAGCCGGTGTGCACAGTGTGTTACAGCCGCCCAAGCCAGCCAATACAGGTCACCTAATTGTTGCGCAGACCAAAGTGGACACCTTCGGAGCCTTCGTCAACTTTGGCGCCGAGCGCGATGGCCTTGTTCACATCTCGCAGCTTTCGGTGGGCATGAGCTTCGCAGCTTGTCCATAGCTTAGAGCCTGCGATAAGCATCTAGCCTGTGCACCAAACCACAGGACAAGTTCGTGGAGAGCGCGGCTGCGCTGGTTGCTAAGGGTGATGTGGTGCGCGTCAGGCTGATGAGCGTGGACGCAACGGCTGGCCGCGTGGCGCTGAGCATGCGGGGCCTGCAAGGTAAAAGCGTCGGTGTTCCACATCAGCAGGTGTGTAGCTCTCTTTGACGATTGGGTGCTTGTGCAGCGGCAGGCTCGGCCGAGGTCGACGGCGACGAGGATGATACGGGTGCCTTTGAAGACGAAGAATTCGATGTGGGTGGCGAGGAGGAGGTGGAGATGGACGACGACGACTCTCTCGACATGTTGGAGCCAGGGGAGGGCATGGAGTTCGTGGCTGCTGACGAGGAGCCAGACATTATCTTTGAAATGGCCGAAGATGACCCAGAGATGACCATGGAGGCTGTGGCAGCTTTTGAGGCCCTTGAGCCTGAGCAAATCTCCCGTGAAGTAATACGGGATGTAATGCCCGTCCCAATGGGGGAGCTTATCTCCGGCAAGGTACGTGGCCACACTATCAGTCCAACTCAACAAAAGAAGTGAACCTACTTGCAAGCAGGGCACCCATCCTCACCAGGTTTGCATGCAGCACTATGCATTGCAACCTCTACTTACGTATGTGTGCTTGTTGCAGGTTTCCCGCATTGAGGAGTATGGCATGTTCATTGAGTTTGATTATGGGAGCAGGAAACGCTCTGGCCTACTGGTTCCAGATGAGGCCAAGGTATAACTCAGCAGAAAGTACAGGGCATGCTGCCTGCTCACTGTTGTATGTCAGGTGCCAGCCCTGGTGAGCCTTTCCCCAGGTGCCCTCCGCCTCTCTGACACCTGAAGAGCTTGCAGAGCTGGTTGAGGAGGGCGAGCCTGCACCACAGTATGTGGAGATTGAGATCAATGGTCCCCTGTCCCAGTACTACAACATCGGTGCGATGGGGGTAGCATGCATGGAGGGTCCCAAGGGGCTGGCGTGTCAGATCATGGAGTGCCTACAATAGAGCTAGCCCTGGTCCCTGGTCCCTGGCCCCTGGTGTAGACGTGTGGCGGCAGGGAAGCCATCCGGTTAGTGTGTGATGTGTGGTTTCTGTGCAGGTGACCCTGTGGACGCCTTTGTGCTGGCTTATGATGAGCAGGGCAAGATGAGCCTTACCCAGTTTGCAGATTGGGAGGTTGACCAGGCAGCTGCCCAGGAGCTGGATGCGGAGGATCTCCCTCCAAACTTCCAGGTAGATGTAAACAGCAAGCTATGGGTGGCTGAATGAAGGTGTTGCAGCCATGATGGGGGTGCGCTTTACAGCTTAGCTGAACAATGGAGGCTTTGACTTCAGTACTCTCAGGCTGACGCAGGGTTGCACATCATGCACCTTACCCTGGCATGGGCCTGGTTGCCTGAACAGGAGGAGCGTGATCCCCTATCAGTGGACCCCTTCAGCTGGGTTGACGATGATGACACAGCTGCCACCGAAGAGGAGACCGAGGAGGCCACTGATGAGGCGTTTGACAAGCTGTCTGGGGCAAATGGCCTCACAGCAAGCGAGCTGCGGGAGGAGGTGGCGGGAACGGGCTTCAGCCGACCCCTGTTCAACCAGGATGTGACCATGACCTTCCCGTCCAGGCCTCTGGTGCGAGTGGCAGCAGAACAGCTGACCAGAGTGGCAGCAGGACAGCTGACCTGCATGCAGCGGCTTAGGATAGAGAAGTAGGGGCAAGTTGGTATGCCACCAGTCAGGGCCACAGTGAGACACAGGTGGGACATTTGAACCATGGCTGAGGGCACCTGATCCACACCTCCCATTTGAAGCACACACTTCCTTTCTCTAATTGGGGGGGGTTTCCTGTTGACCTGCCCCTAATCCGTTTGCCTAAGCTGTTCTATCAGCCTTGCAATGCCTGTCACTTACTTGCTGCTCCTGCTGCTCCTTATTCTTTCAGAACCGTGTGGACGCCACCCGGCTGAACGTCCCCCTGTTCAAGGACGAGGACCAGGAGGGCGATATTGTTGAGCTGCAGGACCTGTGGCAAGAGACCTTCCACGTGCCCAAGAAGGTGCTGTCAAGCGTCCACATGCTTTGACTCGCTTAGCTTTGACTCGCAAGAGTCAACAGGCTACCGATCAATCATATCCCAGGCAGCCTAGACCAGCTGTAGCCCCTGGCGCCTGGTCATTAAAGGCACTGTGTAAACTGAGCACTGGGATGTTGCCCTGCAGGTCCACAAGGCTCTTGGCCTGCGCTTCAAGTACAATGAGGCAGGCGAGCCAGAGCTGGTGGACAAGGAGGGTGCTGAGGCCCAAGAGCTGAGCTTTGAGGAGGCCATCAGCGTGAGTTGATCTATGTTGATAAAACTGGTTAGTTGGCCAAAGGTTATCCCTGCCGGTATTCTTTGGAAGTGTTCCTGTTGCAAGCAGCGCTTTTCTGTTGGCTTGCTGTGATAGATAGCCCGGACGTTTGCCTGCTGCAGGGGAGCCATGACGACCGTGTTGCAGCTTTTGTGAAGGACCTGCTGGATGATGATGAGGACGAGGCTGAGGTGCCTGTGCTGGCCATGCGCCGACCTGTGGTGCTGGCAGCTGCAGTGCAGAGTAAGCCTTAGCATGGATAGAAAGGTTACCTGCAGTGCCCAAGAGGTGTAGGAGCCAGCTTGCTGGCTGGTTTTACTAGGCCAGCGTCAGGGATTTGACAAACACATGATGGTGGACCCCGTGCTGTTGTTGCTGTAACAGCCTCTGATGATGGTGTTGGGTGAGGTGTGGACCGCACGAGGGCCTATATGAGGCTCTACCAGCAGGCACCAGTTGCCCAGCCATTGCCGGTGCCCTGCGGCAGCCGCTCATCACTGCAGTGGGCGCTGCATGCCCAGATATCTCGGCTGCCGTGGTGAAGGAGCTGCGCATCAAGACAGGGGCTGGCATGATGGACTGCAAGAAGGCACTGGCTGAGAACGACAGCGACATGGACAAGGCCATCGAGGTGCTCTCTCCTCTGCTTGTGTGGCACATAATCAGCTTGAGCAGCTGTTACATCGAGGATGCTCGCACCAACCACGCCAGTGCCATGTACCACTAACGTTGGATTGCATGTGGTGTCACAAGCTCTGCTGTCAACATGTTGTGCCTACGCTGACCCTCAGCCTGATGTAGCCAATCTCAACGCAGCATGCAAGGCCATCTGAACAGGGCCTGCCCAATGCCAAGCAACGTATGGTTCTCACCCAGAGGCCTGCTGCACTGCCAGATTTCCACTCATCCTCCACTAAGCTCAGCTCTTCAAGGAAGTAGTCCATGTGCCCTTCTGGTCACTTGCCTGTGAGCATGTGTGTCACAGGCTGCCTGCCTGCCCCTCCTTACCTTATCTGCCTGGTCTGTTCGCCCTGCAGTGGCTGCGCAAGAAGGGCTTGGCTGGTGCTGACAAGAAGTCAGGCCGGGTGGCAGCAGAGGGCGCCATTGCAGCCTACATCCACCCCGGCTCACGCCTGGGTGTGCTGCTGGAGGTCAACTGTGAGACAGACTTTGTGGCTGCTGGGGACAAGTTCCAGAGCCTGGTGTGTTGAGGGCGGGAGGGCCTGGTAGCGGTCTAGGGCCTGGTAGCGGTCAGCAGCCAGCCATCAGCTTCAACATCCAATGTCTTGAACAGTTGTGGTGCCCATAAGCAGCATTTGACTCAATCTAGCGTGATGGGGCTGCATGTGAGCAGGGATCACACTGATGCAGTTGTGCTCTGCTTCTGGTCGTTGCAACTGGTATGGCCATGTCCCGTGTACTCCCATTGCTGCATCTCCTTGGGATCTGCTGCTCTGCTGTTCAGTGTATTACTGCACTTCACATTCCAGCCATGTGTTAAGGCCTCCAGTCAGAGGGTGCATATGCTGCGCAAAGCGCATTCCTCTTTCCCATGAGTGCCGACAGAAACTAGTTCACACAACCTCTATCTACCCTCTGCATGGTGGCATAGAAAGTCCGAGTGGCATACATCTTGCACCTTATGTGGCTGTGCCTGCCTGGCATGGGCATGGGCGGTGCTTGTATGGTATGTTAGGAACAAAGCTTCAAGGTTCCTGTAGTCAGGGTAGGCTGGACATTAGACGTTGCGTTGTTTGACACCCTCCATCATGTCTGCACTCTCATCCTCGTGGCCATCCTGACTCATGGTCCTCCATGGTGCTGTGCTGTAGGTGAGCGAGCTGGGCATGGTTGCAGCCAGCTGCCCAGACGTGGTGTGTGTGTCCGCTGATGAGGTGCCTGCGGAGGTGCTGGCCAAGGAGCGGGAGGTGGAGATGGGCAAAGAGGACTTGAAGAGCAAGCCTGAAGCTGTAAGGTAAGAGAAGAGCTTCTGTGGTGAGCCAACAGCTGGGAAAGGAGGAAGCTAGGAGTTAGGGAAGCTATGAAAAGAGGTGAGAAGGGGGTAAGGAGGTGAGGAGGGTCTCTCTGGTGAGCTGACAGGCTGACCTGAGAGAGTTTTGTATGAGATTGTGTCAGTGAGCGTCAGTGATTAGCCACCCAGGAAGTAATAATAGCAGCAATCCACTGACATCATCAGCTGAGGTTGTTGGCTGCATGTTTAACTTGTATGCCATATTGCTTGTTTAAGCAAGCGGCACTTCATGGAGCCATTCACAGCTCACAGGTGGCCATGTCCAGTAGCCTCCCTGCCTCCTTGGTTCAAATGCATGCAAGCAGTCACCACCCTGCGTTGCAGGGCAAAGATTGTGGAAGGGCGGCTGCAGAAGGCGCGGGACAACATGTCCTTGTTGAACCAGGCCTCACTGCGTGACCCCACCAAGACAGTGTTAGACATCATTAAAGAGAGCATCGCTGCCATTGGGGAGAACATCCAGGTGTGCAGTAAAACTGCCCTTGCAATGGTATAAAAGGATACCAAAACTCGATAGCTATCATGGTGCGCCAGGTACTTCTCAGTAACAGCACATGAATATAACCTGCCTTGTATGAGATGTAGGCGCCGCTGTGTACACACCACGCTGTCAGGCCGCTCTGATGCTTGCTGTTTGGCCCACAGCACAGTGCTGCTTCCACTGCTGCAGGTCCGCCGCTTTGTGCGCTTCAACCTGGGGGAGGGGCTGGAGAAGCGCAGCAATGACTTTGCTGCTGAGGTGGCCCAGCAAACCCAGGCCAAGGCAGCCACACCCGCCCCTCCTAAGCCAGCTGAGGCCGCTGCGCCCGCCCCTGCAGCCCCTGCAGCTGCCAAGCCAGCAGTGCAGGTGGCTGCCAGCGTGGTCAAGGAGTTGAGGGAGAAGACTGGCGCAGGCATGATGGACTGCAAGCGTGCTTTGGCTGAGAATGCAGGCGACATGGAGGTGAGGGCCCCATATAGAACGCCACGCTGCATGGCTTGTTGTGTCAGCAGCTCATGCCTGTGTTCAGCATCAATGCATTGTGGCTGTTCTAGCTTGCTATTGTGATGACCTTAAGGTCATTGGTTCAAAGCATCCTGCTTGAAAGAGTGCAGCAACGCTGGTGCTATCCAATTGGACCGCATATTGGCACACGCCATGTAATGATGATGACGGAGTCCAGCACCTGTGTGTACTGCGTGGGTTGGG
>JASKMD010000017.1:7042452-7109221 GCA_030144725.1 Haematococcus lacustris
TCAGCGAATTCCAGCAGCCATACCAGGCTGGGCAGAATGGTTCTCACCAAGGCATACCATAGCCTAGTGTTAAAAGGCCATGGCTTCTCCCGGAAGCTCAGGACCAGCAGCCGTTGCCCAGGCAGGGGCTAAAAAAACCTCCCTCCAAGCCTGGTCAAGATTACAGTCACTTGGGTGCCCAGGTGATTGAGCGCCATCCCCTCAGCTACAAACCCCATCCGCACGTTCCCTTCCAGGTCAACAAAACTTATTCAACAAGGAACAGCATGTCGCCCTGTGGATAATCTCACTCAGCTACTACAAGCATGTTGTAGCATCCTCGGTCGCACCCTTGATGACTGCAAACCCCACACCGGTGGCACTCGTTCAAGGGGCTAATCCCCCTTGACCACTGGGCTCCTCATCAAAACTAACAGCTTAATGCTTTGAAAGGCTGACAGCCTGCTCAAACTACTAGGGCCTAGGCATTGTTACGGGCCCGGCCATCAATGCCCCGCCGGTACTCTGCAGCCCGGTGCAGCCTCTGCCTGTCCTTGGGCAGCCGGTCATTCACCCGCTTGTAGCCCTGCTGGTACTCCTTGCCAACGGGGGGCAGAGCCTTCAGGCCCTCATAGCTGCACAGCTCCAAGGGGCGCTGCTTGCTCTCCCCAATGCGCTGGAAGTTGAGGCAGGGGTTGGTGTCCCGGTCCAGCCACCTGCCCCATGAAGGGGCCTGGGGTGGTGGCACTGGGCCAGGTGCAGCAGGGAGGGGCTGTGCAGGGGGAGGGGGAGGGGGTGGGGCATGGGCTGGGGGGAGGGGAGGGGGGGCCTGGGCAGGGGGAGGGGCAGGGTGGTCCTGGGCAGGGGTAGGGGGGGGGTCCTGGGCAGGGGCAGGGGGGGGGTCCTGGGCAGGCGGGGTACTGAGCTGGGGGAGGGGGAGGGGGGTTGGGCGGCACCTCATGGCACCACTTAAGGCCCCGCACAGCCTTAGAATGCCGCAGGCTCCATGCTGGGCGCAACAGCCGCTGGTTGACCTGACCTGCTGGGGGTACCCAGTCTTCGGGCCTAGGCCGGTCATCTGGTAGGTGCAGCTCACATGGCTGGCGGGCATGCACAGAGGAGCTGACACGGGTGGTGCGGAACTCATCCACGATCACGAGCCTGTCAGGCCTGGGATCTGTGCTGGGCCTGCTGGGCTGCTCCACCACCCTGCGAAACCCCTCCCGCACCGCATTGGCCTTCCACCCACCCTGGCTGAAGCAGCCCGCTCCCAGGTACACCGCAACTCCCCTCTCCTGGTGGTAGTGTTGTCGTGACACCCACTTCATCCCATTCACCACCTGCAGGTCAGGTCAGGTCAGGTCAGGTCAGGTCAGGTCAGGTCAGGTCAGGTCAGGTCAGGTCAGGTCAGGTCAGGTCAGGTCAGGTCAGGTCAGGTCAGGTCAGGTCAGGTCAGGTCAGGTCAGGTCAGGTCAGGTCAGGTCAGGTCAGGTCAGGTCAGGTCAGGTCAGGTCAGGTCAGGTCAGGTCAGGTCAGGTCAGGTCAGGTCAGGTCAGGTCAGGTCAGGTCAGGTCAGGTCAGGTCAGGTCAGGTCAGGTCAGGTCAGGTCAGGTCAGGTCAGGTCAGGTCAGGTCAGGTCAGGTCAGGTCAGGTCAGGTCATAGGTCAGGTCAGGTCATAGGTCAGGTCAGGTCATAGGTCAGGTCAGGTCATACCTTCTTGCAGAAGGCCTCAATGACACGATCCTGGGCATGGTGCAGCCCCAAACGTTGCCGGCGCCAGCGTGGCTTGAGGTACTCCTCCCACAGCGCGTCCCAGGAGGCCTTTAGGGCCAGGATGTGGGCCTGGAGGCAGTCCATGGTTGTGCCAGCTGGGGTGGCAGCTGCCAGCTGCAGCAGCTGTGGCTGGATGGCAGTTGACCAGCGGGCTGTGTCCTGCTTGGCTTTGGTAAGCCCGCTGTCATGCTTCAGCTGCCCCTTAGTCAGCTCCCACTCCCACTGCCTCACCACCTGACCTGTGACTGGGTCCCGCTGTGCATGCGCTGCCTTGATGGCCTGTGTGACGCCTGGGTCCACCCCAACTGCTATGTGGGTGGATGCGCTGAAGTCACTGGTGGCTGTGAGCTCACGCCCTATGCAAGGCGGCTCCACTGGCTCCTTGACTACCTGGTTGCGCACGAAGTGCACACTAACGCTGACCCCATCAGCCTCCTGTGCATGCCTAGCAGCCTCCTGGCCTAGCAGGCCTAGCAGCCTCCTGTGCATGACTACCTCTTCCTTCCACCAAGGCTGCCGCAGTACGCTGTTGGCCGGTAAGCGCCACCTGTGCTTTGGGTCCGGCTGGCTGTAGTCTAGGCGGCCTAGCACTAGCTGTTGGAAGCGCTTCTTCACCTCCCGGCTGAACCCACACCCCACCACCCCCATCGCCTTGCCCCACTTGTTGATGAACCGCCCCGGGTGCCGGTAGAACTCCTGGATGCTGGTGATGATGGTGGTGGCGTTGGCGTTGAGGGAGTTGCCGTCCCCTGTCAGGTGCACCTCATCCAGCTGCTGGAGCATGGCCACCGGCCAAGCGCTGCTGGGCTGCTCAAACACCGCCACCTCACCGGGCAGCAGCCTGATGCCGGGGTGGTGGGGGCCACGCATCAGGTGCTCAAGAACGCTGGCCTTGGTGAGCAGCTGCATGGCATTCTTGATCTGTGCCAGCAGCTGTGGGTCCCAGATGTCGAGCTGCACTGGGGGGGGCAGCTGGGCTGGGGCGGCTGCTGTGCGGGGGGAGGTGCGTGTGGCTTTGTGGGGGTGGGCATAGGGAGGGCAGGCTGGGTCAGGTGGGGGAGGGGGGCCTGGGGCTGGACCTGCTGATGGGAAGTCTTGGGTGGGCTGGGCTGGACTGGGCTGGCCTAGGAAAGAGGAAAGCAACACTGACAGGCACAGGACTGCTGCCAGAACACACTGCTTGCTGCCCATGGTCATACGCTTGTTAATCTCAGCCACAATGGCGTCGACTTGTGCGGGGCTGAGATCAGGCAGGGCTGCCTTCACAAGGCCACGCAGGCCAGCCTTGATGACCTGGCGCCTCTCTGCAATCACTACCTTGGCAGCCTGCCCCTGCCCCTGCCCCTGGACTTGCTGCCCACTGCCACTGGCGCCTGCAGACACGGGAAAGCACAGCACACGCACGGCAGGACTTGATGCACAAGGTCGCAATGTCGCGTGGGGCACACTGCGCCGCGTCGTCAGTTAGCTTCGGGGCCTTTCCTCAAGCTCTGCGGCTTACCGGCTGCGGAGGGTGCTGGGGAGACGGGGCGCTTGCAGTTCCTTTTCGGGGACATCACATGGACTGAGCAACACCATCGGAGCGCAGTGGCCGTGCTGGGTGGTGCATCAGGTCGCCATCAAACCGGAGTGGTGGCAACCGGAATGAGGCGGAAGTGAGATCCATTACACATATCACTTAGTTTCCACAATCGTTCCCTTCCAGACCACTGAGCAGCAGGAGCCCAGGCAGGCGCTCACCCACATCCTGCCAAGCCATCACTGGCCGATAGTTTGAGGCACTGGGCCAGAGAGGTGCCAGTGGCGCCAGGGGCTAGGCCAGCCGTGCTCTAAGGGAGGCTGGGCACCTGAGGCGGGCTGGATGCTTGATGTAGCGCCCTTGGAGGGCCAATGCCAGCAAGTCCTGCTCCTCCACAAACCACACCTCGCTGCACGCCACACAGCAGCCACACATGCCGACACACAGTTTTTCGTAACCAGTCGGCACCAACTGCGTAACCAGCCATATAATGGTCCTAGACCCTTCGTGACCAGCATCAGCTCGGCTGTTTTTAAAAATAAAATCACTGATGTGCATACCACAGGAGTCGCCAGGCCGCCCCCTTTTCCCTGAATAGGGTGCTCCAGTCCCCCTCCCCTGAACAGGGTGGGTAGAAGCGCCCCTTCCCCTCACGAAGGCGACCAGGCCTCCCCCTTCCCCCTCAACCCCCTCAACAACAAAACCACACTGCATTGCTCGACACCCTCCATCATGTCTGCTTTCTCATCTTCATCACCACCCTGCCTCCTGGTCCGCCATGGTGCTGTGCTGCAGGTGAGCTAGCTGGGCCTGGTTGCAACCAGCTGCCCCTCAACTTCCGCCCTCAGGCCACACACCTGAACGAGGTTGTCAAGCCGCACAGCCGGTCTGACACTGCCTCCACAGCGCGCCGCACCAGGCCAGCATCCAGGGGCTGGTCCCGGCCGTGCACAGCAGCTGGCGGCTGCAGCAGCCTGGCCAGGGTGGTGTGCAGCATGGTGGTGTCCTTCACCATCTGGGCGTCGGGCGGAGGGGCGTTGGGCAGAGCTGCTGCCAGCGCCTTGCGCAGGGCCATGGGCTCGGTGCCTGCAGCCCGCACCAGCAGGACCAGGGCCTGGGTCAGGCATGCTGCATGGTGCATGCTGAGAACCAGAGGAGACAGGGGTGTGGTGGCCGTGGTGGATAAGGGGCAGTGGGCACCCAACGCTGCTCGGTCACAATGGGGGCGGGCTAGGCGCCCGCTCACCTGCCCTGGCCTTGACTCGCCTTGCCTGGCGGGGCAGGCTGAGCAGCCCAGGCCCAGGGGGTTGTCACAGTCCCAGGCCCAGTGCATCATCTAGTCAGGGAGGGTGTGCCTGACAGACCTATTGAGGGTCAGGCACCTGCTTTGGGTCATGGACCCACTTGCGAGTGAGCGATCATGAGGGTTCAACGAGCCTGGATGCTGTTGTGAAGATGTTGCTGCATTCAACCCCATCGCCTTACCATACCAGGCCGGCAGCTGTAAAAGGTGGAAATCATCATCATCATCATCTCCCAGAGGCCCAGTGGGATGTGTATGCATTGTGGCAGAGCCTATTCACGGTGCACTGCTGCTCGCACCTGCTGGTGCCGCCTGCCAGCACGCCACCACCACCCCTGTGCTGGTGACCACCACTCGCTCCAGCACCCCAGCCACTGGGCATAGCTGGGAGGTGGCGGCCCTGATGGCAGCGTACTCCTGCAGCACCTCCTTAGAGCCCGCAGGCACTGGTTTCTGCACGCCATGCAGCACCATGCAACTTAGGGAGGCACCATGCTGCTCATGCGTGACCAACATGCTGACACATACCCTGCATGCAGCTCTGCACCACTCCATGTGTGTGCAGCAGGTGGGGCACAAGGCATGTGGAAGGAACGGCATAGGTGTGTCTGGCCTACCCAAACCCCTCAACATGCTCAGCAGCCAGCCAGCCAGCAGGTGATGCTTCTGTGACCGGTCAGCCCAGCCACGCACCAAATGTGAGGAGGCGTGGAACAGGGTGGCGTGGTACAACCCGGGGTCCTGCTTCCATATTGCCCCAGGAGCCAGCACCGGCATCAACACCTCCTCCACGGCCTGGGCCAGCAGCTGTGCTGCTGACCTGTTGAGCAAGGGCAGGATCATGGCGCGCACCTGCCGGCAGCCATAGCCAAGGGTGGGTGGGTGGGTGGGTGGGTGGGTGGGTGGGTGGGTGGGTGGGTGGGTGGGCGGGCGGGCGGGCGGGTGGGTGGGTGGGTGGGTGGGTGGGTGGGCGGGCGGGCGGGCGGGCGGGCGGGCGGGCGGGCGGGCGGGCGGGCGGGCGGGCGGGCGGGCGGGCGGGCGGGCGGGCGGGCGGGCGGGCGGGCGGGCGGGCGGGCGGGCGGGTGGGTGGGTGGGTGGGTGGGAGGGTGTCAGCCTGCTCCTTGACCTGCTTGCAGTGGCTCTAGCTATGTAGTGAAGGCACCTGTTGCAGGCCTTGGCCCAAGCACCTGTTCTACACTCCGCAGTGGACCACCGCGGCATGAAGGGATTGATTGAACCATCTAAGAGTCAGACTACTCAGGCTAGCTAGCACAGCCCACGCAGGTTGCCAGTGACTAGGTGGCGGATGGGTGGATGCAAGACGCCATCTCGGTATTTACTGGGATTCATACTGGGTGGCTGCAACGCCGGTGGTATCCGAATGGACCGCAGGTCGGCAAGTGCCCTGTCATTATGCTGATGGTCATACTGAGTAACTGCAGCTGCGGCGGCTCACCGGCACGTCCAGGGGCCGCAGCACCGGGGTAATAGCCACCTGGTGCTGCACGCCTGCAGCGCTGGCAGCTATGTGCAGCCGCTGCATGTCAAACCCAGCATCGATGTTGCTGCCGCTGCTGCTGCCGTTGGGCTGTGTGATGATGAGTCGGCCTGTGGTGTGGAACTCAAACAGGTCATTCTGGGTGAGTCCCTGGGTGATGATGCCGCCCACAGTGATGCCCTGGGTCACATCCCCTGCCATGCTGGCATACAGGCGGCGGCGATGCTGCACCTCGGCGGACACGCCAGCAGCAGCGCCCTCTAGCTCGGCACCTAAAGCCACAAGCAGCCGCACCATCCCTACTGCTGACAACGCTGTTACTACCCCAGTTGGATAGGCCATAGCACCAGCTGGCTTGCATCACTTTGCAGCCACCATGTGCAGCCACCATGTGCAGCAAACCAGCCCAGCTACTCAGCCAGAAGAGACAGCTATGGTGGCCTGACTGGCTGCCTGGCTGCAGTTGTGCAGTACAGCCACCTCATCACCTGCCATCAGGCCCAGAGCCAGCAACCGGTTGTCGCAGCCTTGCAGCGCCATGTGCCCTCTGGCTGCAGTCTGGCCAGGCGTGACCAGCAGGTTGCGCAGGAAGTGCAGAGCTGCAATGCAGGGGCCAGCCTTGTTTAGAGCAGGTGCAAACAGGCAGTGCAGGCGTGTGACACCCCAGCAGCTGTGCAGGTGGCCAGAGGTCCCCTTTCTACCCCTGGTTGGCGGAATTGACCCTAATTAGCAATGGATGGCTAGGTGTGAATTGTAATGTACAAACAAGGCCAGTAGGCCAGTAGCCCATGAAATGGAGCATCGAATGCCATCGCTCATCAGTACCACCAAGACTCCCTAATACCCAGGTCAGGCATTTAGACGGGAAAGAGAGGCAGGCAATGAGAGGCTCCGTGATAAGCGAGCACGAGCTCGACAGCTACACCTGTTCATGTCCCGCAAACCCGCAAAAGACGTAGCCTCACCGATGCAAAGCGTTAATGTCGAGGCCGTGACTGTCACGAGGGAACGTCGCCATTGCGCTGATCTCCCTCGTAACGAGCTGGGATGATGCAATACTGCAGGAGCTCCACGCATCGCTCATGTGCCCACCAGGCGAAGCATACTTTTGAATTCAAACATGAATCATGCCGCTTGCATCAAGAGAACTCTTGTATCCAGCATTGGTGCATCATGATTACCATGATACAAGATACACTGCCGCAAGCTTTGTAAGGGAGCCGCAGTAATTAGTAAAGACGGTTCGAAGGAACAACCAGAAGTTGCATACCTTCGTCTAGCCCTGGACTGTGTTGCAGAAAGCCACAAGCCCCTAGCGAGGGAGGGCATCGGGATCTCAGGAGCTCCAGCTGGCCTGGCCACCAGCACAGCTCCAGCGTGCACCATTTGCTCTACCAACACGCAGCGATGCAGTCCATGTCTCAGTCAGGCGGCCCCAACATTCAAAAAATGACAGTAAACCGACCACTGGTAGTAGGACGGCTGTAACTCTGCACTCGCTGCGCCAAATTTAATGCTAGCTGGCTCAGTATGTAGCCAACCCGGCCAGCTACCTTCCCCCCATCCAGAATATTTATGCAGTCAGTAGGCCGTGCACAACAACGCATCAAAGTTACTGATTGAAATTCGAACCGTTACGGAGCATGCAGTCATCGCTTCGACCGCCCGCGTCGCTTAGGCTGCTCTACACAAGCATGCGCGTCGGCAGCAGCAGTCGGATATGAAAACGGTTGCGGGAATGTGGCACGGAGCCCACCTCCTTCCCATACCTGGAGGGCAATGCCACAGCTCGACCGTTTGGACTTACAGCATGCTACTTACTATGTTAAGCTCCTCTTAGACATTGTTACAAACGCTCGTACTCAGATAAGCCAAAAGCTCACTTTGGTCCGTGACCCCCAACTCCCTTAGCCGATTTCAGGACCGGGGCCATGCAGTCAGACACACAACTCCACACCATGACCGAATCAGGACTCGGCTCCTCTGAGAGTTACACTCCCCTACATGCCATCCACCTGCGTGCAAAGTTTCATAGCTCAACTGCCACCCCACAGCCCCGTGGCCCTGATTCTGCTTGGAGAACATGATGTCACTTTGAAGATGTCAAACTGATAGAGGCCTGGGTTGTTTAATGTGCGGTTTGTTTCAAGAGATGCACCAATGAGTCAAGAACAAACATTACGTATCGCTTTTTCTATGGGTGCAGCGGCTGCAACACAGTGGAGGACACAGATGATGAGGGGGGGGTGTAAGCCGGTGATACCTTAGTGTGCGCCGACCCAAATGTTGTATTCGGCGAAAGCGAATACGCCCAGATGTTTCAATCACCCCGTCAAGGTGCCCTGCACGCCCGGCAGACATCGCGTTGGGTGTTGGCCGGACATTCCATTTGTGCACAATCAGCTCACTACGCTAGGTAGATGGGGTGTCAGCGATGTGGCTCACCGTGCCAAGGAGACCCGTCTCGCCGCTGTGATTTGTTCGCGGGCACATGTGGCAGTACGCGAGCAGAGACTCCAATGGCTAGCGCTGATGGTCAGATTACGCGGACTAAACCGCCAATGCCAATGTGATTAACGCTATCGAGAACAGTGCAGTTTTGAGAGAGTACTTGCATGAAGATTACCAACCCCATGTTGGGGCCGCCCGACCATGTCTACCCACCTGTCGGACTGTGTTTCTGGGTTGACCTTGACCTTTCTGGGCAGTCTTGACCTTGCCAGCCTTGCCATTGCAATGGCCTTTGCCCGCGGTGGGCTGGGCTGGGTGGGTTCAGCTGCCTGCTCAGCCTTGGTGCGTTTGACGCACTTGGCCGGCGGGGGAACACTCGACCCAGGATGGCTGCTGCCAGTGTGACTGCCTGGCTGGGGGTTGTGGGGCTAGCGTAGGTTCACCTGGGGGCACCACACCATGCCCCGCGCTGGTTGGTCACGCCGCTGGCTTCAGGATGGGCGCACTGCATTTGTTCAGCCTGTGCTCACAAGGCCGTGGCCTGTTCACAAATGAGCTGACTCGGCTGGTGCGGTGTTCATCCACCAGAACCACATGCAATGCGTGAAACGTGGATTGTCTCATCCCTGCTAAATACGGTACAACTGAAGTACGAGCTTCCAACCTGACTGCGGCGTCGCTGCGAGGCACTGAGCTGAGCATGTAGCGGATTACAGGCCAACAAAAGTCATTCAACAAGGAACAACATGTCGGTCTGTGGGTAATCTCACTCAGCTACTACAAACACGTTGTAGCATCCTCGGTCGCACCCTTGATGACTGCCAACCCCACCCCGATGGCACGTTCCTGGGCAAACCCCCTGACCACTGGGCACCCCATCAAAACTAACAGCTTTAATGCTTAAAGGCTGACAGCCTGGCGACCCAACCCTGGTCAAGGTTACAGTCACTTGGGTGCCCAGGTGATCCAGCGTCATCCCCTCAGCTACAAACCCCTCACGTTGCTGGGCAGCATACTGTCGCATCTTCCGCTCCGATGACGCTACACCCAGTATGCTATAGCCAGGGCCAGGGCGGATTACAGACGGACCCAAAACGGTGACTTCTGAGCCGATGGCAGAGATGTCCTGGTACACCACTCCTCCCTACAGGGCCGCAGATCGGAGAATGCCAGTTGTGATGGAAAGTGCTGCACCACCATCTTTGATTGTTTCCGTGACCTACGGTTGAACAAGTTGCAGACCTACTCGAAGCCCTGCCCCTCTCATACCTCACCTCCCATCCCCTGTTGTGGATGTCTGCTGACGCTGGGACCTGACAGTGGCACAGCCACCAGCTTGCACTACACATCCACATGGCACCATATCTCATATGAATGCCACCACATCTCATATGAACGCAGGCAAACCTCCTCATCCTCCTCCCCTGCCTACCCTTTTTTGCATCGCCACAATAAACGCATGGTAGCCATGTTTGGTAGCAGACTGTCATGCAAGCAGGCTGGGAGGGAATTGACTAGCTGCTGCTGGAGCCACGCCCTCCCTGCCCTGCACACCCTACACCAACAAAGCACCCCTCCCTGCCCCGCTGAGCAAGCTCCCTAATTCCCGACCTGCCCCAGCCATCAAGCTGTCTCCATCCCTCAAGACCACTAGCTGTGTAGCTCAGCAGCCCACCTGCCTGCTTGTGGGCAGCACCAACACTCCTCCTGCCGCATCTCTTGCAGGGTGTTGATCTGTGCCCCTCCAACAATATGGTGTCCCTACAACAATATGGTGGCCCGATCTCAGGGAGAGCGCCATGCAGGGCACCATGCAGGTGGCTGAGCTGTAAAAGTCGTCTTGAGCTCGTGTGCGCCCCTTGTTTGTACTCCTAGCCCTGGAGTGTGCTGCAGGAAGTTCCATACCTCTTGCGGAGGATGGCGACATACTAGCATAGTGGCTGACGGCTGAGGGCAACCTCACAGAACCTCTCCCTTTGGCTGACACTCCTCCTCCCGCATTGCCTGCAAGGTTTTGAGCTGTGGGTGGTGGGTTTCCCTCCACTACTATCCTCCACAACAGCCACCACCTTCGCAGCTACCAACCCCATCCCAGTGGCATGACGCTTCACCAGGATAGTGCCTGATCTGGCGGCTGGTGCCACCCTTGACATGCATGCACCCATTGCCCTGTGCATGTGGCCCTGACCCCGGGCCTGTGGGCAGTTAGCGCCAGCCCTGGCTGGCCACTTGGCCATAAGCCTCCTCCATGTAGCTAGACGCCGCCACCCCTTGGGGCCCTGGGCCACCATAACGAGCCACCTCTTCTTGTGACTCTGCACAGGGGGCGGCATGCACACCTCACGCGTCACACCCTACCTCACACCACACATTGTCTGTCGCACCAGGCAGGAGTGAGGGTGGTCGTCTTCACTCATTGAGTATGCCAGCCTGCCTCATTGCTTCCTGACGAGAGCTCTATGGCCTGGCCTGGCAGCTGAGCCAAGGGCAATGCAGGAGGTGAGTGCATGGGGTGGTGCTGGCTAGCCATGTTGATGCAGCCTGGCCTTGGTGTTAGTGGTGGAGCAAGATGGCGATTGCAATGGTCAAGGTTACAGGCCTACACACATGACTGCCCAGATGGCATGCACGAAATGCGCAGCAAATGCTGCAGCCTCCAGCACCACCCAGCAGGCCAGTCAGCCCAGCCTGCTCTACATTACCCAGCAAGAGTTTACACCAGCAGGGGTGCACACCAGCCCATGCAAGCTTGCTGTGCTCAACTGAGCAGTCCACGCAGTTAAGCAGAGGGTGGTGAATGTTGGCCAAGCCTTGCCACCCACCCCAACGCCTCTTGCGTGTCATGGGCCCATTGCTGGCGGCCTGGGCTGCCATGAAGCCAGGGTCCTGGCCATAGCCCTGGGCTGGCCCGTACCCCTGGTCTGCCAGCATGGCTTGGGGATGGCCACCCGCGTGCATGGAGTGCATGGCGCCAGGGGGGCCCATCAGGTGGTGACCAAAGGCAACGGAGTGCTGCACCATCTCAGAAGGGTCCATGGACCTACAGCCACACACAGACACCACCACACCTCTGCTGTGTGATAAGGGCAGGGCAAAGCCCCAACCCCCATCCTTTAGCACAGCTCAGCCTTAGGTTAAGCACAGTGTGTTAGGTTGCTGCCAGGCTGGTCATATCAAGCAGGCAGGCTGGCAGCGCAGGCACACCAGGGATGGCAGGCACACCGTACCAAGTGTAGAGCAGGCATGAATGCATAGCAGCCCTACCCCAAACCCCAGAGCCCTACCCATGAGTACCACAGCTGAACCACTGACTCTGGACGCTCAATAAGGACGTAGGGCATTCCTAGGAGCACACACCCCCTGGGTGTCCCCTGACCCTTGGGCATGAGTGTGCTGGCCTTCCTCACCTAGCATATGCCGATAGTTTTGACAGCAACAAGATGCCTTGGGCAGCAACAGGATTGCCGTAGGGTTAAGTCGGGGTCAGGGTTAGGGTCAGGGTTAGGGCCAGGGTCAGAGTGAACGGGGTGAGTGAGCAGGGTGCTGTTGTTGACCATGCTCACCTCCCATGTGCCATTAACTTGGGCAGGGGCACACCATGGGCCCCAGAGGGCAGGCGGCCCTGGTCCAGCTCCATGCAGGCATAGGCCACTGTAGTTGCGCTTAGATCAGAATACATGATCACGTCCATCACGACCTCTGGTGGAACACCTGGACCCTCCAATGCCTGCACAGCGAACAGGACCCACAACAGTGCCTCTGCTGATGAGCAGGGCGCACAGGCTGGGACGGAATGGCAATAGCTTGCGTATGTACCATCGGGGGTGGAAGGTCGCGCAGCAGCAGCTCGATCAGGTCAGGCAGCCCGGAGTTTGCTGCCGCGACGGGAACTTCAACCTCCCGTTCCCGTTCCCGGCGTGGTGGCCCGGTGCCGGCCCCGGTGCCGCGGTTGTAATCACGGCTTGGAGCGTTGCCTCCGTCCCGTTCACGACTTCGACTTCGACTATGACGCCGGCTCTGCTGGCGTTCCCCACGCTCGTACCCGCGGTCCCGCTCACGACCTTCTCGCTCGCGACCCTCACGGTCGGCATCACGCGCCCCAGAAGCCGGACGCGAATCTGGGCGGTACCCGTCGCGGTCTGGCTTGTCACGTGCTGCGTGGCGGTCGACCTGCACAGATCACAGGGTACCAATGGTGTCAGCACCCTTACTGAGCGACCGGTGCCTTCAACTACAGCAATCATGGATAGGCCCGCTCTTAATTGCCAGCTGCAGTGCGAGGGGTCAGGGGCTGCACTCATGGCTCACTCCCTCGTGGGGCCACCACTGCCCACTGCCCCATGGCATGCCGATGGCTTGCTAGCACCACTCACCAGGTCCTCAACTTCAGCTGTGGCCACCCCCTGCTCCAGGCCTGCTGCCCGCCGCAGCTGCCGTGCACCCTCCGCAGCACACGGCACTGTGTTTGCAAATCCAAACTTAGCCAGGGCAATGGCTAGGCTGTTCTGCGCCAGCGCTGTGAAGGCGGAGAGGTTGGTGTCTGCTGTCGCCCCACTGCTGCTGTTCATGGTGTCAGACATGGGCTGGTAGCCTAGGGCCCCACGCATGCGCTGGTACACCTGCTCATGCAAGCATGCATGCATGCAAGGCAGCCATGTCAGCCATGCAATGTGTGCACAGAGGATGTTGCTCATGCCATTTGCTTCCTGACCTGGGCGGGACAGCAGAAGCAAACAAGGTGCCAACCCTGCCCTGTCCTACTCCTCACCATCTTGCCCTGCCGCACCCACTCATGTCTGGTCTGCCACATTGCCCCACCCTGCGCTGCCCCACCCTGCCCACATCTGGTTTGCCCTGTGCCGCCCCATCCTGATCTGCGCCAACCTGCCCTGTTCTGCTCTGCCGTCCTGCTGTTTCCCAGCCAGCACCTCCAAGCCAGCTGGCAGCTACACATGCATCAGGATCTAGCCTGGCTGCATGGAGCCTGGCCAGCACCACCCCACCTCAGCTGCGGCGCCGGGGTTGCCCGCCTGCCATTCAAACACCACATACGCTCGCCACAGGGCAGCACTAGCGGCGCACTCTGGTTCTGCCAAGGCGCGCTCAAAGAGAGCTCGTGCATTGTCCGTGTCGCCCGCATCTGCAGCCGCCAGCGGCAGTCAGTGTGGTAATCATGATATTCCGTGAGCTCGGAGGTGGGGTCGCCAGGCTGGACAGCAACAGCATGAGGAAGTCCGCCAGGGCCCTATGGGAAGAGGGGCAGGGGCAGAGGCTGGGCCTGGACTGACAAAGCAGGGCTCGAGGGGCTGGACTGACACAGCATGGCTTGCAGGGCAGGGGTGAGCACGAGCAGCAGCACGGTGATAGGACGAGCTGGCTGTGTTAGGCAAGTGTAGGTAGGGAGGGAGGTGGGTGCAGGGAGTTGGGCCGTGCCAGCACTGCCCAGTGGTCATTGCCTGCTCACCCTGGAGCAGGGCCTGGTAGGCCAACACATACTCAGGGTCCTTGGCCAGCACCACGTCCTCCAGGCCCTGCCGCCAGGCACCCACACCACAGCAGAGCAGCAGTGAGTGAGCAACCAGTAGACAGCCACACCACACCAGTGGCGTCAGACTGCCAGCCAACCTTGCTAGCCAGCTGGCTACATCCACAGGCCGCCAAGGCTGTGGAGCAATCTCTCATTGGGGATAGGTGAGAAGGCGGGCGGGAAGTCACTACGTTGGCCAGTCGCTCGGCCAGTCAGTCGGTCAGTGAATCGATCAGTCAGTCAGTCAGTCCGTCATTTGATGCAGTTCCCATGCACTGCCACGGTCTTGCCATTGATACCCATCACGGTCTGGCAATTGCACCCAATCACGGTCTAGCAGCTTCACCCACTCACCAGCTCAAACACTTTGCATGGGACAGTGATGCTTGCGCGGCCGCATGCCACCCATTCCATGTGTGCCATAGCGGCATAGAGCTGCCAGCCTGATGTTGATGTTTGTTGCTGTGCTACGGTTTGCTTCAAGGAGCCAGTTGCAGTGGGGGCTGAGCTGGACGGGGACCTTGTAGCGGGGGAGGTTAACTGCCACCGCCTGGCCCGGAGGAACAACTGCATGGGCCATACCATGCACATGCAAGCGAGTTGGCCAGTTGGTAAACAGGAACAGGGCGGGTTGGTGAAGCAGGAAGCCAATGAAGCGGCAATGAAGCAGGCAGTAAGGTACAGACCTTGACCAGTGTCAGAAACAGACCAGCCTGGTGTGACCACAGCACAGTGCGAGGCATGACTGTAGCAACAGCATTGTGCAGGTTGAGGACCTGCCAGGAGCTGCCAAGGCGTTGTGTGGAATAAGAGCAGCAGCAGAGGTAAGGAGCAGAGTCATGCAAGAGCAGAACAAAAACCGAGTCAGACACACACCTGATGCACATGTTGTTTGTGCACAGAGTGCAACTAGCCTGGTGTGACCACAGAACAATGCAAGGCAGGCAAAGGGTCTGGCCTAGTTTGGCAGCGTGTCTGCGCTAAAGTAGCTCACTAAGTGTGACCCCACCCTCCAAGTGTGACCATGCCTCGTCCACACATGTGACCACTGCTGACCTGGCGAGCTTGTGGCACCTCCCCCAGCCGTCTTAAGAGGCTCATGTAGTGCACCCAGATCAGGGCACCCTGCTCCCCGCCATAGGGAGAGGGGGTGGGGGCAGGCAGGGGCACCTCCTGCTTCAGCCCCTCGTCCGCCCCCTCCCCAGCCTTCTGTGGCACCTCCGCCTCGAGCTGCAGGGCCATGGTCTCGAAGACCTGGGTGGCAGCAGCGGCAGAGGGATGACCAGGGGTCCGGGCTGTTGGAGCAGATGCGCAAGCCCAGCAGGGGCGGGAGGTGGGAGGAAGGCTGCCGGGCAGCTCTGGGGCAGGGGCAGTGGGCAGGGCGGGGAAAGAGGGCGGGGGGAAGGCAGGGGCCAGGGGCCATGAAAATACAAATAGGAAAAAAAAATGGCCGATTGGGGTGTATGAGGGAGGAGCTATCGCCTGGGGCATTGCCTGCTCTCTGCCTCCCCTCCAGTGTTTCACCCGCACCTGCTTGGCCCCATCCTTGAGGCCCTGCAGCTCCAGGATCTCAGCGTGTGTGAACTTGAGCAGGGTGCAGGCAGGCAGCGCACGCTGGCCACGCGCCAGCACGGCTAGGGCCCGCTCAGGCGCCAGGTCCAGCTGCGTCATGGCGTAGTCGTACCACACCTGAGGCCCACAGAGTGCAAGGCAGGGCTGGGGGAACACCCGGGCAGTCATGTCAGCAGAGCAGGGTCAGGACCAGGGTCAGGGTCAGGACCAGGGTCAGGGTCAGGGCCAGGCTGGCAGACCAGATGGGCAGTCCGACCACAGGCCTGGCCAGGGAAGGAGGCCTGCCTGTCAGCACTATAATGTGCCAGCCTGTGCTATTAATCACCCCTTTTCCTGTGCCAACTCCTCTCCCACAGCCAGCTTGCCTCTCCCCACGTTCTTCACCCAACCTACTGCCCCATGTACTCCCACCACATCCACCTATACAACCTTTGACTATCCCCCCTGCTTCCCTATCACACCTGCCATTCAGGACCATCATTCTTCTTGCGAACCGTCAGGAAACCTAACCTTCTCCCGACCTCTCCCCCCATTGAAAACCCCGGTAACACTCCTAACCCCTCCCCCTGCAGCACCTCCCTTACCACCGGTCCCTCCCCTCCCCCCTTCCTCCCCTCCTCATGCCCTTTAACTTGCGCCCACAGCACTTGCTGCCTGCCCCTGCCCCCCACAGCCCCTGGCCCTACTTCTGGGTGGAACCACATGACAGTCAGGCACTGGCTGTAGGCCAGGGTGACGCGGGTCACCAGCAGGGGGGAGTCGGGCTCCAGCTTCTGCGGGGCAGCCAGGCAGCAGGGGCAGCTGTCCCACACTGTCAAAGGGGTGGGGCTAGGGAGTAGTTGTGCAAGCTATGCGGCTGTTGTGAGGGTGGGTGGTGGGTGGGTGGGTGGGTGGGTGGGTGGGTGGGTGGGTGGGTGGGTGGGTGGGTGGGTGGGTGGGTGGGTGGGTGGGTGGGTGGGTGGGTGGGTGGGTGGGAGCGTGGGTGGGTGGGAGCGTGGGTGGGTGGGTGGGACTAGTCTGTAGACACTGGCATGCTGAGCAGCCGCGGCAAAATGGACGGCAGCGGAGAGGTGGCAGGGATCAGGTCCGACACCTGGGGGTTTGACTTCTCATAGGCAAGATAGTTTGACCAGGCCTTGCTCTGAAGTTGCTGGGGTTGCCCGCCTTTACCTGCACACCACCTTGACACAGTGTGAGGTGCCAGCACCAGGCAGACAGGACCTGCTCAACCTTGCTAGCCAGACTCAGACAGCTGCGGTGCAGCATACTATGGCCAGGAGCAGTGGCGCCACCCCAGTGTTGCTGCCAGCTTGCCTAGGCTTTCAAGTGAGTGGCAACGCAGGAGGATGGTAACGCAGTCAAGGAGAAGATGCTGGCATGGCAGGTAGGCTACTGCAGACAGGACTTGTAGCTTCTGACATGCTAATCAGTTTAGGACTGGAGTGGGGTGGGGTGGGGTGAAGTGGGGTGGGATGGGGTGGGTCAATGACATCACCTGGTGGAAAGGGCAGGGCATTGAGGTGCAGCGCGTCCAGCCTACTGCGCCGCTCCCTGACCGCTGCCCTGGCTGCTTGGAACCGTGGGCGCCACTCCTCAAGCACCTGGTACAACAAACAAGTGGCAGGCAGGCAGGCAGGTAGGCAGGCAGGCAGGCGGGCGGGCGGGCAAGCGGGCGAGCGTGTAGGAGGGCAGGCAGGCAGGTGGGCGAGTGAGCGGGTGAGCGTGTAGGAGGGCAGGCAGGCAGGCAGGTGGGCGAGCGAGCGGGAGAGCAGGCTCTGTGCATCACTCATAACAATCTGCCTGGGCTGCCACGCATCCCAGCTGTAGGTCAACCACAGCCCACACCTTCTTGCCCAGCTGCTTGTCAGTGCGCATCTCCCAGGACTCGTACGCACGCCACAGTGCCTCAAGCTGCAGGCTGGGCACCACCACTGCCCGCTGATATGCTCGCCTGAGCGCAGCACACACCAGGTGATGCAGGGGTGATGGTGCGTGGGGCAGCATGCTGCTGAGCCTCCATGTTGGGCAGCAGTGTGCTGATATCACACAGAGTGATGCGATGGTACACACACCCATCTGCCATGGCATTTTGTGCTAGTGACCTTACATACATGTGATAGTGCAGTGCTGAGTTGGCACGCTGGCTGGTGTGCTGCCCTGTGCCGAGCCGTTGTGGTGAGCTTTGGTGATGCCTGGCAGTGGGCCTGCTGAGTTGCCCTGCTGCTGCAGGACCCGCTGACATTGTGCTTATCTTACAACCTGAGTTAATCATGTGATTGAGGCTTCATTAATCAAAACAATTATAAGTAGAGTCCCTACTACAAATTCTGTCTTACCCTATTCCTCGCCCACCAGCCCCTGCCTCACCATGCCCCTGCCACACTTTTGTGCATACGCTTTCATCCTTGGCACCCGAGCCTGCTAACCTGCCTGCTTGCACACCACACCTGACCATAGGCGTCCTGGCTGCCTCCTCCTGCCCCTCCATGGCCCCAGCGTACAGGGCTTTAAACGCCTCAGATCCCGGTTTGGAGCTCAGCAGGAAACTGATGTACTCCTGAAGCCAAATGGGTGGGTCAGTCAGTTGATCGGTCAGTTGGTCAGTTGGTCGGTCAGAAGCTGAAGGCATCAGGTAGCCGGCTGGATGCTTGCATGACTGCAGGCTGCAGGTGCAGAGTGTGGTGCCTGCCAAGCTAGTAGACACACCTCATCCACCCACACCACTCGAGGCAGGAGGCAGGTGCCTGGCTGCCTTGCCCCTCCCTGGCCTCTCCCCCTACACCCCCCACACCCACCTGCCACAGGGTGCCTGCCGCCAGGTCTTGGCCCAGGGTGTCCAGGCTGAACTCATAGGCAGAGCGCACCTCAGGCAGACCCTGCGGCCCGCGTGGCTCGTTGCTGCGCTTCACAAACCTGCGCCAGGGGCGGGGAATGGTGGACATGCGGGGTTGAGCAGCAGAGCACACCAGGCCCACCGGGCTAACCAGGCAGCGCGCCAGGCCGAGCACGCACACAGTAGGCAAGGACAGTAAGAGGCAGTCTGCAGTAAGGTTTGTGCACCTGGCTTTACAATGCGCTGCAGAAAGCCCCAAACCCTCTATTTAGAGGGCAGCCAAGCATGATCCTCATCATCGTTGGCTGATGACGTTCTATGTAGTGCAGCAACGCTGGCAGTAACCATTTGAACTGCATATTGGCAATCATCGCATTGATCCGATGATGACACAAGCCTGGGCGTGCCCGATGGTGACACACCCTCACGCCACTGCCGCCATGAGCCTGATGGACATGGCTGCAGCCCATGTCGTACCGGGCAGCAGCATCACACACAGGGAGAGTGTGTACACATCTAGCGCCAGGGGCCAGGACAAGGGCAAGGCTGTCGAGTGCACCCTCCCAGCACCACAGCCGGGCAGGTGCAGCATTGGCCGTACAGCGCATCAGAGACAGCTAATGGTTCACGCTGGAGCTGATCTGGTGGTCTAGACTGCCTGCGATGTCCGCCAAGGGCAGGGAGTACCCTGGCTGGGTGACATGCGGCAGCAAGAGCACAGCCTATAGCGCGGCAGTGCCGTGTGCCAGACCCTCTTCAAGCTCTGCAGCTCACAAACACGCATGTCTGCCACGCTACCCTGGGCGGATGCCATGTCCCAGGGGTCAGGCAATAGCTATCAAGTCAGGCGTCAGGCAATAGCCAGCGGGCAACAGCAGGCAATAGCAGGCACTAGCCATGAAGTCAGGCAATAGCGGTGAAGGGTACCCAAGCTCTGTGTAATAGGTTTGTGCCCTGGATGTGTGGGTTCCTTTGCTAAGGCTTAAGGTGGCTGCAGGGTTGATGAGGGAGGTGCTGGTCCTGCCTGCCAGTCGTGCCTCATGTAGCCCATTACTATGTAGCAGGGCCGGGAAGGCAACGCCCAAAGCTGCAGCTGCTGTGCCTGCTGCTGCCGCAATTCGTGCAACCTGGTGGAGGTGCCTTGATTAGCAGTGGCACTGTCAGCTTTGCTGTACCTATTCCCTAACGGTTTGTTGCCTAAGCTGAGCGTGACAGCTTGGCATGGACCCATGCGCCTTGCCTCATGCCTGTAGCACTGAGCACAGCGGCCCATCACTGCAGGAGGCTGTACTGCCGCTAGACATCACAAGCAGCGGACCAGCAGCAACCCCTCAGCCCATCTCTGCAGCAGCCTTATTAGGATCTGGCCAGCTGCCCTGGCCTCACCGCAGGTATTGTTGGTGTAGGTCTAGGGAGGGGCAGGCCAGCAGGCAGCGGCCAAAGATCTGCTTCGCTGTCTCCAGCCCAGGCGCCTCCCTGAGCTCCAGCTCCACATAGCGAGCCCACACACTGGACTGCAACGGCAGGCGGGTTGGGCAGGTGGTGGCCAGGGCGCTTGACATGCGGGGTAGCGAGTGCATGGTGTTCCATGCCGTGTGCAAGCAGGCAGGCTGGTGGGGCCAGGCGGGTAGCACACTGGGGGGTGGCGTGGAGCTGGTTGTTCGGGTAGGCAAGGGAGCGCATGGCTGACTGGACATTTATGTATTGTGGGGCTGGGAGCAACCCATGCAAGAGACACAGGTCCTTGGACGTCACCCAACATCTCGCTTCCACTGCTTCTTGTGACGGCTGTGGTGCTCATACTTCAGCTGCTGGTTATTGCGAAGCGCTCTCTGTATCTGTGTCTGTTGAGAGATTTAAACACAGTCACAGGTGCCTTATAGCTACAAGTCTGATCTGCTGGTATGCTGTCTCAACCAACCCGTCGCCAATATCATCTGCAATGCTGCCAGGGAGGCTAATGTCTTACGATGATCAACAAGCTCAAAGGGTGGGTTGCAGCTTCACTCTACGACAACCTCATGCTCGAGACAGAGTGCAACCGTTCTTACACGCTGGCACTGCCAGTGTGTCCATGTAGCCATGACCCATTCTTGTCTCTTTGAACTAAAACACCGCAAATACCCGCGGCTGGCTGCTGTCTTCCATGAATTGCAGGCATCTGGCACACTAACCGCTGATGGCATGACTGCCACAATCTCTTCAAAGGCAGCACGAAGGTCATCTGAAATGCCAGGCATGGCCTTCACATCGTCCACAAGGGCCTCCCACGCTTGAACATCGTACTGCTGCTGGCTAGCCTGCGCTCGCAACTGTCTAGCCTGCGCAGCAAGAGCGCGGTGGGTCCCTGACGCGCTGCATAGTTTGGCTCGCTGGCCTTGCGGCCAAACCTTGTCAAGAAGAGCCGCAGCTCCCGTCGCCCTCCTGACACGCCTTTCTTCCGCCATTACGCTGTTGACATAGAGCTGTCTTTGCTGCCAGTTCTCAGGGTCTCGTTAGCGGCTATTTGCAAGCAGACAACAACCATCGGCCGCCTGAGCTGTTTATTTCTTATACATGCATGCGACGCCTGCATCTTCTGCATGTCCCTGGGTAAGCTAGATGGAATACCTCCATGATTGGCGTATACGAATGGGACGGCAGCTGCTGCCTTACCTATGGTAAATAGCTTTGACGATGAATGAAAGCTGCGTAGTTAGGCTAGCTAGTACAAAGGCAGCAGTGTCTTAACTCACATGCGCACGGTTATTCAAATGCATGTCAGCCGTCCCAGTGCCATGATCAGAGGTGCCATGCGTCTGCGACGAATTGATTTATATCCAAAGTCCAAATCCAAACAAGCAACAAGTTAACAAAGACTGTAAACTTGCGAGATAAAAGGAACAGACAGTGGAGAGCTGCGGACTTCCTCACTGTGGTTGGTCGAACAAGGCACGCACATAACAAGCTATGCGGCCGGGCAGCTTTAGGAGTGCTTCGGTTGCGGACATGTCAGCTCAAAATTTGATCGCAGGGAGCTGGCTTGGTTTGGCCACACATTGACTCGCTCGAGAGATGCTTGAACTGGGTTTGCGCCCGCCAGCTTAATCTATTCAGACATTTGCCTCCCGGCCTGAGCCAGCATGGAGATATATCACCAGTACATCAAGCTCCGTAGGCAGTTTGGGAGGCACCCCAAGTTCTCAGACGAGGGCTGTGAAATGATTGCCGACATCCGTCCTAATGAGGAGCATGCCAAGGAGTACATCCCCCGCAACCCAGTGGTCACTGTGACGCAGTGTGTGCCTGAGATGTCAGAGCACGATGCCAACACTGTTGCAGTCATCTTAGCCAGCAAGGCCATGAGCCATGTGGAAGGAGGCTGGCCCAAGGACATTGATTACTCTGAAGCTGAGCACACCATCCGATACCGCAAGAAGGTGGAGAAGGACGAGGACTACATCAAGACTGTGGGCATCCTAGGCCAGAAGGTGGAAGAGTTGGTAAAGCAGAACAACGCGGTGGACATCTACCAGGAGTACTTCACCAGTCCCACCGCTGACCACAGCGCCGACATCCCCAGTGTGAAGACCATGACTGTGTTCAAAGATCCCAGCACCACATACCAGCGTTCTGCCTCCTGCGTGGACTGGCACCCGGACAGCACCGTGTCCAAGGTGGTTGTGTCCTACTCCATCGTGCAGTTCCAGCAGCAACCCATGGACATGCTGCTGTCCAGCTATGTGTGGGATGTGAACAACCCCAACACCCCAGAGTTTGAGATGGCGCCCACCAGCCAGATCTGCTGTGCCAAGTTCAACCTGAAGGATGGCAACCTTGTCGGGGCCGGCCAGTACAATGGGCAGTTCGGCGTGTTTGATATGCGCAAGGGCAACTCTGCAGTGGACACCACGCCCATTGACCTGAGTCATAGGGACCCAGTGTACGACCTGGCCTGGCTGCAGGTGGGGGCCAGGCTGCTGAGGGTGCTGGAGCAGGGTGGCATGGGATGCGAAGCCCTGGGATTGCTACATGGGAATAGCTCAGGGTGTGACTAGCAGTACTGACACCAGCAGCTAGCACAGTGCACACATTGCTACGCAGTGCAGGCTGTGATTAGGTTGAGCATGGCAGGGGTGGGAGGGCTGCATTGATCACCACTGGCAGGACTGCTGCTTAGTGCCAGCTGCTGGGGCCGACCCAGCCCTGGCCACTCTGTTGCTACCCGACCCAGCCCTGGCCACTCTGTTGCTACCCGACCCAGCCCTGGCCACATTGCTGCTACCCGACCCAGCCCTGGCCTGCCTGCTGCGCCCTGACCCTGGTGTGCACAGAGCAAGACCGGGACGGAGGCCATGACAGTGTCCACTGACGGCAGTGTGCTGTGGTGGGACATCCGCAAGCTGGCGGAGGCGGTGGAGAGCATGCCGCTGAGGGAGAAGGGCTCAGACGTCACGCAGGGAGGCGTCATCCTGGAGTACGACCCTGCAGCCGGACCCACCAACTTCATGGTCGGGACGGAGCAGGTGTGGTGAAAGGCTGGGCCCTGGTGCTAAGGGCCCACTGGACTGCTCCTACCGGCCAGCCCCTGTCTGGCATACTGTGAGTGCCATCCCAACACTGCCACTCACCACTGCTCAGCGGCTCTGCTTAAGGAAAGCTAGGCTTTGGCCCTCACTGCAATCTCTGTTCAAACACACCAGCTCAGCTCAGCAGCTTTGCTCATAGGAAAGGTTGGGGTTGGGCCCTGACTTTAAACCCTGCCCAAAGCCATCACCGTGCCTCGGCACAACTGCTGCGTTATGTTACGTGCCTTGGAACGCTGGAACTATTGGAGCACTGCCACATAGAACAGCATGCTATCACCACCATGTAGCCCTACTGGCCAGCATTGCTGCTGCCCAAGCAGCAGTCACAGCTGTAGAGCAGGTGACTATCACTTTCCGCCTGCACTTGCTTGAAGTGACTTGCAACAACTGCTCAGCTGCTGCTCCTGTGGTTGTGTCAATGCCTTTGAGGGACCCTGGCACCTCCCATGTCCCTGCACCCTGCCCTGCCTCACTGCTCCGCTGCCCTGTGCCCCGCACTTGCCTTGCCATGCTGCCACCTGCCGATTCCTCACTCACCCACTCGCTCACTCCCTCGCTCGCACGCACTCACCCACCCACCCTCTCCTTCACCACCCTGACCCCTTCACCTCTCATGCTCTGCACCCCACCCTACCCCGCTCCTGGATCATCCACCCCTCCCTCTGGCCTTGGCTCCCCGTGGCTTCCTGAGCTCAGGGCTCAATCTTCTCCTGCAACCGCAAAGCCAAGAACCCTGTGGACCGCGTGAAGTACGTGCTGACTGGGCACCACGGGCCCATCTACGGCCTGCGCCGCAACCCTTTCAACTCAAAGTACTTCCTGTCCATTGGGGACTGGACAGCGCGTGTGTGGACAGACGACACTGCGGTGAAGACACCCATCCTGACCACCAAGTACCACTCCACATACCTCACAGGAGGTAGGTGAGGGGCTGCCACAGAGCCAGCGAAGAAGGGGTGGGAAGGGGTGGCCTCAGTGCCAGTGGAGGTGGGCTGAAGGGAGGGGTCCTGGTGCCATGGTGCATGGTAATCCAGAGGGGAGGGAGTGTGGAGGAACAGGGCATTGCCAAGCCCTTATGTTGAGGGGCTGGGGCGAGTCCCCCTCTTTGACCAGACAGCAGCACATGTGCCTAAACACGTGCACACATAGCATTTGCAGCTATGCAACTGACATCCATCTGCAGCTAAAAGCCATCCCCATCCAGCTGGCAGGTATCCTCGAACCCCTCCTTGAAGCACTGCTTGCGCTGGTGTGCGCTGCAGGTACCTGGTCTCCTACCCGGCCAGGTGTGTTCTTCACCACCAAGATGGACGGCACCCTGGATGTGTGGGACCTGTACTACCGCCACAACGAGCCCACCCTCACCGTCCAGGTGTGCTGGCACTACCCAGGCTCCCACAGGCTGCAGTGCCGGCAGCTGCAGCAGGGTGGGAGCAGCCAGGGAGTGGCAGCACCTGGACACGGTTGTGGCAGCAGAAAGGAAGGTTGCCCACCTAAGCCTGCCTGCTTGTCTAACCTGCTCAACTGCTGCCATACCTACTCATCCATGCACACCCTGGCTCTTCTTGCTCCATCTGCATCCTCGCCCTGCGCCCTGCCCTGCCCTACCTGCCCTGCCTTAAACTGCTGCTTTGCCCTGCCCGCATTGCCTGCGCTACCTTGTCCTCAGTGAATCATCGCATTGCATCTGCCGGTGTGTAGCATCATCATATTGTTGCCGCGCATAAGACGAAAGAGGTGACCGCCCATGTTCAGGCTTGCCTGGAACAGGCAGACCATGCACCACCCTGCTTTGTGCTCTATTTGTGCCCCACTTGTCTCTTTCAGCCAGCCACGTCGAGCACGACTGCCGTGCGCCCTGCCTGTCCTTGCTCTCCTGACTTCCCCCGCTCTGCGCCCTGCCCGCGCGCGCGTGTGGCCAGGTATCGGACCACCCGCTGACTTGCTTCGCGGTCCACGACGGCGGTGCCAACATGGCCATTGGCACCAGCGATGGCGCCACCAGCATCCTGCAGCTCAGCGGCGGGCTGTCGGAGCTGGCCTTGAACGAGAAGTCCGCGATCAACAACATGTTCGACCGCGAGACGCAGCGCGAGAAGAATCTGGACAAGGCCATCAAGGAGGCGAAGGTGCGCGCAGGGTGGCTTAAGTGAGGGGCGGAAGCGGGGACAGCACGGGTGAAGGAAGGGCGTGCGGGCTGACGGGGGGCCTGGTAGGTGGGGTGATGTGGTGGAGGGCGGTTGTGTGGGTGTGGGGCTGGTTGGTTTAAAACTGAGTGGGTGGGTGTCCAGGTGGCTGAGTAAGGCGAGTGGGTCAAATGTGGCAGTTGGGCGAGGCTGGTCTGCTGCCCAAGAATGACGTTGCCAATCTGTTAGAAACCACTTCTTCTAGCCACTGTGAAGTGGTTTCTAACACAATCACCCTGCCACTCTCATCCCTATCCAGTTAAATCCTTGTGGGCAGTGTGACATGCCTGGGTTTCCTACCTCTGCTCTAACCTACCCCACCAACACCTCACATGCACCTGTCCTACCTACCCTACCCTCAACCCCTGTGCAAACAGAAAAGGCTCCAAACATCCAGACCAGTCTATCCTGGCTGACTTGTAGTGTAGCAAGAGCAGGACTGGCACAGGTGGATGGCTGCTGTCACGTCTCCTTATGTCTGCAAAGGTACCACAATGTTCCAACAGCCCGCCTCACGCCCTCTGGCTGGCACAGGTCAAGGCACGCAAAGAAGCGGCGCGCAAGGACGACATGGCGGACCATGTGACAGAGGAGCAGCTTCGGAGCCTAGAAGCCGACTTTTTGGCGGCTGTGAGCACCTCGTGACTGGACCTGAGCCACAGCTGAGGCGCTCATGCTGGCTGGGATGGGAGGAGGGCAGCCGTGATGATGCAGGCTGTGTAGCTAGACAGCAAACAGCTCTCAGGGAGCTAGGTGAGCCAGGCAGGCTGGCCCACCCGTCAGGTCATGTTCCTGCATGGCATTGTGTCCTAGGCTTTGGTGTACCAGCATCCAGCCAGAGATTTATCCAGCCAGTGGCCCAGAAGGCAGTACATGCATGTGCAATGTGTCCGCATGTGGCACTGTGGTCTGCATGGCTCAGCGTGCATGGGTGCACTGCATTGTGTTATGCACTGCAACATGCAGCTATGTGCCACTCCAGCATAGCAGTGCATAGCAGCGCAAGCTTGTGTCTGGCCTGAGCTGTGCTGCCAGGTATGTGTGTTGCCTGGCCGGGTGCCTGCGTGTGGCGGTGTCAGGTGCTGATGCTAGGTGGCCTTCCACCGCCACTCGTGCAGTGTACAGTGCTCGAGTGCCGCCCAGGGCAGCAGCATCCAGCAGGGTACTTGACCGAGGCTGCAAGCCCTGCAGTCAGGGACCAACACTCAAGGGCTACTCAAGAGGGCTGTGGGTCATGCCCTCTGCGGATGTGCGTTGGGGTGAGGGTCCGTGGTTGTGGTGTGGGTTAGGCTCTGCATCAGGGTGTGGATTTGTGGTGAGGCAGCTGCCATGGGTGTGTGCTGAGGAAGAGGCCAATGAAAGGAGCTGGCAAGGTTGTTTGTGTTTGGCAGGTAGCCCCTGGCTGTCTCCCGTAACGCATCGTGTGGGTTAGGCAGCTGCCACTGGGAGCGTGCTAGGGACGGTGGTGAAGGTCAACCATGCCAGACACAACTCCCTTACCAGAGCTACCAGAGCACCTTGGAGGTGTCCTGGGACCAACTCTCAATCGCAAACACAGTCATCGCATGACACTGCATTGTGCATGATGTGCCGATGACCTGCGCCTGATCTGTAGTAGCCTGCTGCTCCCCTCCTGCTCTTGATGTCCAGCCTGCATGGTGCCAGAGCAGGACACAGTTCCCTTACTAAAAATGAAGCAGGGTGGTGCCTATGGGTAATCTCCATCCGCCACAGCTTCATCACTATAATCTCTCTGGTTGCACCCTTATCTGACTGCAACCCTTATCCTGGAATTTCCAGTGGAAACACGTTCCTTCTTAAGACCACTAGACTCTCCACAAAACCGGCAGCTTGGTGCCTGCATGACTGACGGCGTGCTGAAGCACTAGGCCCTATAAGGTCACCCCCGCCATTGGCTGCACCCCCGTGGCTCAAGAGATAAAAACTTCAACACAGGTTCAGTCCACATGTTACAGCACTTTCAAAGTGGTCTCAGAATTGGTGCCTGTGGTTCCTGTGCAGCCAAAAAGTTAAAAAGCTGGGCCGCTTAGCGCGATAGCTGTTCGCCGATCCCAGCCCCACTAAGCAGGCCATTTATGGCACAACGCGACCCGATCTCCCAGCACCCCCGCTCGCCCCGGCACAGGTGCACATCAGCCCGAGCAGCCCGCTAGCTTCGCTTTGAGGAGCTGCATCGCCCTGCGCGTGAGTCGCTGTAAAACTCGTAAAAACCAGAAAGATTTTATCAGGGGTGCAGCCAATGGCGGGGATGACCGGTGGCGGTGGCGGTTATAAGCGGTGGCGGGCCAGCGTTCCGGCTTACCGGCTGTACACGGTGCGGGAGAAACGGGGACATCTTAGAGACTCAGCAACATTATCAAAGCGGAGTGGCCGTGCGGGGTGGTGCGTTGGGGTCGCCATCCAACCGGAGTGCCGGCAGCCATGCGCCGTCCGAAGTAGATTGGGACTGCAGCCTAGCAGGTTTTCCCATGAATGACGATCAATCGTTTTATATCAGCTTACACATGCGTAGACAGTGCATAGCAGCTCAAGCTTGTGTCCAGGCCAACCCCGGAAAAACAGTGCTTCATCACTCCATGAATCTCCTGGTGCCTGAGTGTAGCAGACTTCATAGCACCAGCAGTTTCTACAGGGGTAATGGTTGCTGCATTCTGCTTTACACACTGTCTGTGTAGCCGGGCCGCTCGCCGTTCTCCGCACGCCCCGGCAGCTATCCGCCGCGTTCGATGCTACTTTACCCGGGCGGCTCCGCCACCGCTGCAGCGTCACCTCATGCCTGGCGTCCTTTTCTAGCTTGTTCTGTGCCATCTTGGCGGGGATGGCCTTGTTGTCTGCGATGCGCAACTGCTGCCTGCCCGGAGATCGTACGTCTGGTAGACGCGGGAAGCCAGGAGGCTATCGTATCGTCGGTGCAGGTACCCCACCCCACCCTACTCCTAGGCACTCCTACGCACTCCACACTGGCAGGTACCAGCACGTTACCCACCTCCGGCGACCCGACCCCAACCGACAACAGGCTCTCCGTCCTCTGCGGGTATGCGCACCAGGGTATGTGCACCAAATGATGTGCTGCGATGGGGCATGAAGAGTCAAGTGAACATGTTCTGCGCACGCTAGGGCGATGCCTGGTGCTGCCAGTGGTGGATGGGAGATATCGCACGCCTGTGGTTACTATCCACAGTGCTGAGCACGCCACCAGCAACCTCTATGTTCTCATTGAACGGCAGCTCAAGGAAGCGTATGCCCTGGGCGCGGAGAAATTCTGGAAAGTGGGTGCGCAGCAGCGGAGAGCAGCAGCCCGTCGTGCGACTCAGAATTACAGCTCAGCAGCTCAGAGATTGAGTTCCGCTAACACCAACAAGTACCCAGTCGAGGAGCAGTGCTGCAGTGCCTAGTCGTGCGTGTGTGTGTCGTTCGTCGTGGGGTGTGTGCGAAGATTGGCAGCAACACACTAAGCACCGTTCCTGGCCAGGTAGTGAAGGCGGACAGGAACCTTGACACCTGGCGTCCTCGTGTCCATGGGACCCAGTTGAAGGCCCTGGCAAACTGCCGGCTGCCAGAACAGCCTGAGGAGTTTGCAGCAGTGGAGCACATCGTGGAAAGCATAAAGTATGCACTTAAGGCAGGTGACAGCTGAAAGTCCAGGAGAACCTGAGCCTTGGATCTGCCTCTGTGAGGGCGCATGTCTGTAGGGGCAGCAGCTTCGGTGTGCCACTCTGTGGGTCGTCCTTCAATTCAGCCTTGACTCTAAACCCTAGTCTTTCACCCTCACCCCTGTCAGTGTGCTCTCGCACCCTTTCTTGAGCGGCATGTAGCCAGCAGCACGCAGGGCAGGACAGCAAAGGTATCAATATGAAGAGGTACAGCAGCACCTCTATTGTACACAGCATCCTAGCACTTATCACACCATCATCACTCTCACTCGTCAGCACAGCACTCATCAGCACATTAGCACAGCACAGAACTCACCAGCACAGCACTCACCAACACAGCACTCATCAGCACAGCACCCATCAGCACAGCACAGCACAGCTCAGCACACCAGCGCTCCCTGCACAGCAGCCAGCAGCTTATCAGAGGGCCCTCTCCCTCCCCTCCTCCCCTTCTACGGCCCCCATCACAGCCTGACCCCTGGCCAGCTGCTGCTGCTGCTGCTGCTGCTGCTGCTGCTGCTGCTGCTTGGTATCTGCAGCCGGACACCTCACCCCAGCGTTTTGTCAGCGAGCTGCGGAGCTTCATAGCCGGTGTGGAGGTGTGGTGGGAGAGCAGGAACTCACGGCGCGCTCCCAATGACAGCAGCACAGCAGGTAGGAGGCAGGCTGGCCCTGGCAGGCTGGCAGCCCTCAGGCAGGTTCCCCTTGGCTTCCTTGCCTCAGCCCACAGCCAACAGGCCACGGCCACACAGCCGCAGGCTGGCTGCCCACTGTTGCAGCTGCGGCAGCTGTCAGGGGAGGCCAGGTGCGGCCACACAGCCCCCAGTGAGACAGTCACAGCCACCACTCGCCAGCTTCAGAGGCCATAGAGGCAGCCTGACAGCCAAGGCAGGCAGCAGACAGCCAGGCTGGGCAGTACAGGCCCTCTGACTCTGACAGTTACACTTTGACAGCCTCTCATGTAGCACATGACGCATGGGCTAGTGCAATCCAGCAGCCCTGCATGACCAGTGCCATGGGGCATGTTGCATGGTGCTGGTGTTGACGATGGTGATGGCAGCAGCTGGGATGGGTGGGGTCTGCTCGGCCAGGCAGCTTCACAGAGCAAGGCAAAGCAGGACACCTAACGGACTGGGTACATGCTGAGGCGCCTGACAGGTCACCTGGCAGGTTACGGGTAGCCAGACTCCACCTGACCACATGACCCCACCTCATTTCCTGGCGGCCCTTGGGTTGTGAGGTGTGGCAGCCACCTCCGCCTGCACACGCCAGCCTCGTCTGCGCCCGCCCTCCTCCCCTACCCCAACATCACCAGCACCACCAGGATGCTGCACCCTCCTCCTGCTGTCATGCCCTTCTGCCCTGCTTGCCATCATTGATGATGATGGTGGGTTCACACCGTTACAGCAATGGCGGGGGGCATGGCGGGTGTTGCCCTGCCCCAGCTGCCACCACCTTTACCAGCCCCACTAGTGGGCAAAGCAACCCCCTGCCCCAGCTGTGTACGGCGCAGGCTCGCTCAAGCGCTCCGCTCCTCCCCCTCTCTGCCACCCCACCTCTGGCATGAAGTCCCCCCAGGGCATGCAGGTCTTGCAGCAGGGCCTGGGAGGCCACCCCCAGCAGCTGATGCAGATGGGGTCCACACCTCAAAAGAAAGCGCACACAGGCGGCCTGCCCGGGGTCCCTGGTGAGCGCTAGCACCCAACCTAGCCCAGTGCAGCACAGCCCAGTCAAAAGCAGGGCAGGGCAGGGCAGGGCAGAGCAGCTGGCACTCCAGCACCCAGACCGACCAGCTGGTGGTGCAGTCAGTGCAGAGGCAGCAGGGAGGAAGCAGACCAGGCATATGCAGGCAGGCATTGGCAGGCAGGCGGGCGGGCGGCGGGTGGGCGGGCATTGGCAGGCAGGCGGGCGGGCGGCGGGTGGGCGGGCATTTGCAGGCAGGCATAGTCAGGCTGACATAGGCTAAATAGTGTTTGGTGCTGCCGGGGTCCCTGCCTCCCTGGTGCCTTCACAGCCGTGTGGCAGGCAGAGGCCTGGCTGCCTGACTAGCTGGCTGTCACTCTGCAGGCTTGCGGGCCTTTGACGAATTGTCCAGCCAGCAGGCCACGCTGTACCCTCCCCAGGGGCTCATACCTTACTGCAACTACTCAGGTGGGCAGTACAGGGGCAGTACAGGCCCTCCACAATTGATGGAGCAGCGGTAAGTAGCCAACAGCAGGGCGAGCAGCAGTGGGAGGGGCACACAGCGGGGCGGGTAGGAGGGCAGCTGTGAGGCAAGCACTGTGAAAGATTGAGCCGCCTTGGCAGTGTGCATGCTGTCTCTTGTTGACGGGGTTGGAAGCAAAGTAGGATTGGTCGGCATTGCGTTTGAGAGCATGACATGGCGTGGGCTTGCATGCCATGCTGCATGGCCTGATGAGCGGGCTACCTGCATGGTGCTGCATGGCGGGTGCAGACACAGGATGCAAGGAGCCCCAGGACGAGCTGGGCTACCAAGGCAACGGGACCGACCCATACCTGGTAGCAGCCCAAACCCACCACCACTGCCACCACACCGTTACCACCACCACCACGGCTTTCTTAGTGCCTTTATTGGAGGGCCCTCCTTCCATAGTGTCCGGCATAGTCAGGGTGGCGTTGCCTGCCACGAGCACAGACTAGGTGCTGGTCGCATCACCAGCAGCAGCAACTACGCACCGTCACCTTCATGACAATCTTTTATTCGCAGCAGCGGCAGCAGCAGTAGCACCTCGGCACCAGCGGCAGAGTGAACACCCTCCTCAAGCACAGCGTCTTGTGTTGTGTAACCGGCCAGCTGAGTCAGATTCAGTAGATCTGTGCGCCACATGGCCTGGGGCACAGCCTGGGGTGGCTATTGACGCTGCCTATCACCGTCACCATCTTCATTACATGAACTAGCAAAAGAACATTTGGTCACTGTGACTGCATGCCTATCTGTTGCCCATTTGGTCACTGTGGCTGCATGCCTATCTGTGGCTGCCTGATCTGGGCCCAGCATCAACCCTTGCGGCTGGAGCCGTGCTGCTGTGTTACCGGCAGGCGACTTTGCCCAGGCAGCCCTCTGCTGTGTGCTGTGCTGCAGCTGCTGCAGGGCCACCCCAGTGGTGTGGGGCCCCTGCCGGTGTCAGCCAGTGCAATGCTGGGCCACCCCCCGCTGCCCAGCCCCAGGGAGCCTCATGCAATGGTAAGACCAGGCCAGGCCAGGCAGGGAGCGTAGCAGCAGCAGCAGCAGCAGCAGCAGGTGCGTCAGCAATAGCGCCTACAGCAGCAGCAGCAGCAGTACCAGAAGCAGAAGCAGAAGCAGCAGTAGCAGCATCGTTCAGCTTCCACCACAGCAGTGCTGTCAGCAGCAGCTGTGATAGAAGGAGCAGTAGGGGCAGTAGGCACCCTTGTGATGGTGTCCACGTGCAGCCACCAGCAGACATCACAACCGCATGGCCCCACGCAGCTGCCTTCCCAGCCGCTCCCTGCTGCTGACCCTCTCCCCTGATGCCCCCAATGAAGGTGCATCTCAATGTCGGCGGCAAGCCCTTTGCCACCACAGTGGCCACCCTACTCAGCGTGCCCGGCACCTTTTTCTGGGAGCTGCTGGGGGAGGGTGCGGGCAGCGGGCGCGGCTCCCAAGGCTCAGGCCAGGCAGCTGGGGGCCCCTCAGGGGGGAGGGCAGCAGGGGAGGGTGCCTCAGGGGGGCTGGTGCGCACGCCAGCGGGGGAGGTGTTCATTGACAGAGACGCCAAGGTGGGGTGAGAGGCTGGTGGTGCTGCTGGGCAGCTCTGGGTTTGCAGCGGACAATGAAACTGGCCTTGCTTGCTATCTTTGCAGCAGCAGCAGCAGCAGGGTTACCCTTACCGCCGCTGCATACTCATGGCCTTGGGGCATTGCCATTGCACAGGTGCTGAGCGCCGCATGGGTAGGGGTGGAAGGGGCTGGGTGCTGCTGCTGCTGCCCTGATGCTGTAGCTGTGGGAGGAGGTGCTCGCCAGGCCAAGCAGGTCTGCCTGCAGGTCAGGGCAAGCAGGGCAGCGGGAGTGGTGGTGCGGAACAGTGCGTCCTTGCCTGTGCGCAGCCACCAGCCCCACCTCCGGCCTGGTTCGCATCCAGGTGTTCAAATATGTATTGGAGTACCTGCGGGCAGTCAACATGGGGGAGTCATTTCCGCCTCTGCCCCATGATGCCTCGTGAGTCACGGGAAGAAGCTGGTGGTTGGGGTGTGATGCTGTGAGGTCACACCATTCAAACTAGCAGGTCCCAACAGCTGCTAGAATACCTCGTCTCTCCAACCCTTCAGCAGTTCCTTTACCTAGGCACCTGCCTGTTGGGTCACACTGGTCACCCATCTCTCTCACACTGCTGTCACTGCCGCTGCCATGCCCATGCATCAGCATTGCCTGCCTGCCCTTGCCTGCAGCTCCTAATGTTGCCGCACTGCTGGTGTTGTGTCAGAGATTATTGGACAAGTGTGAGTTGTGACATTGCAGACGGGCATGTACCATGTAATGGTGCAGGCGATGATAGCTACTGTGCCTGCCCCTTGCCTGAGAGGTGCTGATGTGCTGCGCTGCTGTTGCTGGCGTGGCAGGGGCCTGGCAGCCCTGGCGCGTGAGGCCCAGTTCTTCGGGCTGCCTGGGCTCTTAGACCGCATCCATCATATGTCCATTGTGCCACAGCCCAACACCCGGGTCGTGTATGACAGCATGTGAGTGGGCAGCCACCATCATCATCATGACTTATGTTACATGGACTCTACCTGGCAACATTGCTGCAACACACATACCTGTACATTTATTCATGTCTTACATGGCACTCGCCTGTCGGCGTTACTGTAACAAACACATACTCCTAGACTCTTGCACTCAGCACGTCAATGTGAGTGGACAGCGGTGACTTTGTAGAGGAGCCAGCTCATGGGCTTTGAGACCAGGTACGAGGTATGGTTACAGATGCGGCCAGGGGCTGAGTGCAAGGGGCAGGCTGGGAAAGTGGGCATGCCACCGGGCTCTGACACGGCCCAGAAGCCCATGTTGTAGATGTGCGTACCATACTATCCTTTTGGTTGTCTATGGGTTCCCTTTCCCAAATCATTGTCGTGGCATCTATCTATTTCTTTGTTGTATATAGAAGTCGAGGCCATATTGAATAGTGTAGGGCATAAGTATGTGTATGCAATAAGGGTTATAGCTGGGTTGTGATTATCTTGGGAAACAATGGAAGCAAGCATGGACGGAGAGGAGTGGCCAGTCAGTGGTTGGATTAGTGGCCATAGAGTGGATGGAAGGGTATTGAGGACGTGGCTGTCACAAGATGCTGCTGCCTTGGCTTGCTGTTACTGGCATCTGAGAGGCAGGTGTGTGTTGACGTTGTTGGCTGCCGTTGCCTGCCCGTCCATCCCCTGAAATGCCCGCCCACCCAGCTTGCCTAGGGCTGCCACAAGCCAATCTGCTCGCTGCGTCACATCACTGGGCTGACAGGAATGCCACAACAACATTTCAACAGCCACCTGAGCTGAACTGCTGCCTGCCTGCCTGCCTGCCTGCCTGCCTGCCTGCCTGCCTGCCTGCCTGCCTGCCTGCCTGCCTGCCTGCCTGCCTGCCTGCCTGCCTGCCTGCCTGCCTGCAGCTACTTGGAGACGGGGTTCAATAGCATAGAGGGGCCCAGCCTGAAGGAGATGGAGCAGCGCAAGGTGGTGGTCATGCAGCAAATGAACCATGTGCTTCACCAAAAGTCCCTGGATGGCTTCTATGTGGCAGCCTGCGACTGTGGAGTCAATCACAGGGAGACGTCAGAGGCAGGCACTCAGCACAACCTCTACTACCACATCCTCCTGTGCAAGGTCACTCTGCAACCTGCACAAGCCGGCCCCTCGCCTATGCAGCCCTTGCAGCCCATGCAACCTATGCAGCCCATGCAGTCCATGCAGTCCATGCAAGCCGCAGCATTGAATGCGGCTGCCATGCAGGCTGGCCCCCGGGCTCTGGGCCAGATGCCAGGCAGCCTTGCCATGGCTGCAAGCATGCAAGCAGGCAGCGCGGCCTTGCCCCTGCCAATCCCAGACACACTGCAGACACATGTCCGAACCGCTTAGGATTTGGCATCCAGGAGCGCACGAGACGTGACAAGAGACGGGATGCCTATGCACTGCACCACAATGGTTGCTGCTGAGCTCTTCAGGAAAGCAAGCGCAGTGCACCCTTGTCACCCTTTGTACTTACTTTGCCACTAACATTTTGCGAGGGTTAGGCAGCCGGCGCCTGCATGCCGCCCTTCAACGGAACTGATGCTTTGCGTGTTTTCGTACAGCTTTTGATCCCTACAGCCCTCATGCTGTACCAAAGTAAAGCAATGGTTGTAATCTGACACAGGCTGCGAGCTCATCATTTGAACATGGTGTTTTTAGCGCGCCGAGTGACTGCTGCAGCTTCGCCTACCTGGTGTGTGTGCCTTCATTGCTAGCCTACGGAGCAACATGACTCTTATAACGCCGTCTGTAGCGTCATCATGCGTCCTCATGCGCTAGAGGTTGAGGCACGAGTGGGTGTCCCGGTCCAGCCGCCTGCCCCATGGGGGGCGCCTGGGGTCGTGGCACTGGGCCAAGTGCAGCAGGGAGGGACTGGTCCTGGGCGGGGGGAGGTGGGAGCTCCTGGGCAGGGGAACCACGAAGGACCACGCTGGCCCCAGGCGACGGCAGTGAAAAATACGGCAATGCTTTGATCATCGATTGTACAGAGCATGTTCAGCCTGTATAGAGGTGAGCTGACCCAGATGTTGCTGCAATGTTCATCTACCAGCCCCCTTGTCCCTCACTAGGGCCTCCATTCATCCGGACCAGTAGTGGCCACTAGCAGCCACTAGCGGGAATACTAGTGGGCAGTAGTAGCCCGACTCAAATGGTGTTAATGGTGCACGAGTGCCTACCACCTACACTATTGCCTGACCAGCACACCTGCACACCTAAGGCAGAAGTTGCACACAGCAGGGGCACACCTGCCAGCCTGACAGTAAAGCAATAACAGGAATGCAGATGACCCAAATGGGCACAGGGTGAGGTACATGACGATGGCGTCTCTTGTTTCTGTCACTACTTGACAATCTCCATACGTAGAACCGATGGGTTGTTGATTTCCCTGCGCTATTGCGCCCGCCCCTGAACCTGGAGCACCTTACAAACTGCCTACATCACCCCCATCGTCATGAATTGTCTCCAGCCCGGTGGCAGCTCCTCGCTCGCCAGAATTGTCTTCCTCGATGTTCTGCATTGTCACAGATTGCAAACACACAACTTTGTGCTACACGTGTGCTCATGGGGCGAGCTCACTAGCTTGCAGCCGTCAGTTGTCAAGCTGCTTCTTATCATACACACGAGGTAGCGCTCTCATAAAACAGTCAATGTTGGTAATGCTGGTCCAAAAGCTTACCCGCGAGCTGTACAGCATGGGGTCGTCCTCTTTGTCCCCGCCCTCTGCCAGCTGCTGCATGAGCGCCTTCATGAAAGCCTCCTCTGTCATCTTCACCACAACCACTGTGTCTCGAGCACGGGCACTGTTGCGGTGCTTGCTCACGATGCTGGTGTCGCCACTGACCTCTCCAATCACCTGTTGCAGCATCGCCCAGCCATACATATCCTAGGTGATTTGCCTGACGAGTGAGACTGCCTAAGAACAGCCTTGGTTAAGGGAGCTCATGCACGCAGACAGTAGCTTGAGCCCACTCAGGCATATGCCAAGGCACACGCCAAAGACTGCTATAGCATGCCGACAACTCCAACTCACAAGGCAAGAGCGCACTGACCAAGCTGTCAGAGCCTGGCAGCAGGTGTGACCTGCAGGACCCACCTGCCCTGGTCCCTTAACTTCAGTGACGTACTCCTCTGAGCGCCCCATTAACAGGCCTTTCATCCGTGCCTTGAGGTCTTGAGCCTGGTATGGAGCAGCCGACATCTGGTGCTTGAGAAGGCTAAGACAACATGGAGCTTTGCTGGAGCTTCACATACATGCGAATGCCCTGGCATCACCACAGGTCTCATTGAAGAGGCAAGTATGGCTGCCACCATGGTCACCTTTCCCTCCCCTGCCGTGCTTGTTGCCTCACCTTCTGCTTGTCAATGTGCACCTTGCCGTCCTTCACATTCAGTCCAGCCGGCACGTTGTTGCAGTCGAGCGTGAACGACTCATCCAGGTCCACACTGAAGGACTGCTCCTCCATGGCATCCAATGCAGAGGTGTCCACATCTGTGGAGAGCTGCGTGATGATCTCGACCACACCAGCCATGATCATGTACACACAGTGTGCCTCCTCCCCCTCCCTGCACAAGAGGCAACACACAAGGCACCTCACTTGCCAGACGAGGCTGTGCTCGACGCTGACAAGGCACTCCAACACGCACTCACCCAGGCATGCTGACACTGGCTATAAATCCATTCCTGTTGTCCAGGCCAGCACCCTCAACCCCACAGTGCAGCTGCTGATGCCTTGCTGTGTCTTGTTGTCAAGATGACGATGAGTGGCGCACCATACATACTTTGGCCCTTGTTTGTCCTAGCTGCCAACCTCAAATGACAGCACCCTCCCACCCTTTCATGGCGTTTAGCAGACTCAGCCCCCTTTGAGGACCCACACCATCGACCCTTAACCTTTCTACGCTAGTCCTGCACAACGAACCAGCTTACTCACTTGAACAGGTACTCGCCCGCAGCGAATGTCTTCTCCTTCAAGCGGGCCCGCAGCATGTTGACCAGCGATGACCTGTCAATGGCTGACTGGGCCTCGTTGCGGCTGACTTCAATCACTTTGGGTGGGGAGAGCAGGGAGCGTAAGCTGGGCAGCGGGAGGCGGCCCTGGTCAGTAATCCAGGGGTGCTGCATGACCTCTGGCAGCGTGATGCGAGTGCTGGGTGACTTGTCCAGCATGCGGGAGAAGAGGTGGGACAAGCTTGGGGATGTTGGCACATCTGCTGGGAAGCGCAACTGCAGCCACCATAGACAGGCAGCTTGATCAGGACTGACACACGGTAAATGTTGTAAGCCAGGCTGTACTTCAGACGGCGTTAATCACTTTGAATTATTGATTGAGAGCAGCTACAAGGCACACGAGCACCTGTGACCAGTATCTCAGGACCCTCACCGAATCATTGCGAATGGCATTGGAAACGTCCAGCAGGCAAGTGCCAATGAAAGGCAGGCGGCCGTACACAAAGCAAAACAAGCAGACCCCCAGAGACCAGACATCAGCAGCCATGGCGTCCTCGTCAGCGCCGCCAATCAAGGCCTCTGGGGGCTGGAAGGCGGGCGTGCAGCTGACCTTGCTGCTGGCAGTGCTGTCGCTCATCATCCTGCAGGAAGATGGCCAGAAACAAAAGCAGGCATCCAGCTAAGCAAACCAGGCATGCAACGTCTTCAGCTGCTGAGCGAAGTTTCTACAAAAGGCCACAGGAAGGGCACAGGTGAGAAGGGAGAACAGCAGAGTGGTGCACGCCCTTTTATGTGGACAAGCACTTGCTGAGCATGATCTTGCTGTGGGGTAGCTGTGTGGGCTACTTCCACCAATATAGGTATGCCTTGGCACATACCGGGCAGACCCAAAGTCACCGATCTTCAGCTGGCCTGCTGCTGACACCAGGAGGTTCTCAGGCTTCAGGTCCCCATGAGCTACGTTGTTGTAATGCAGGTAATCCAGGCCAGCGCAGGTCTGCCGTATGTAGTCTAGGGCGATACGCTCTGGAAACCTGGCAGGGGATGAGTGAGCGGAGTAGGCACAGGCTGTAAGCAGGCCTGGGATGGTTGACACAAATCGTACTTACAGACCATGCCTGTCATCGAATGGACAGACCCGTTGTGGCTCATTGCAGGCCTTGACAGGTTCTCATATAGTGACAGGAAGAGAAGAAAGCAACATCACAGTCATATTGCACGCTTGAAGCAGGGGGGGCCTTTGTATAGCCACACAGATGCCCTGCCCTGTCCCAACTCCCAGCTGTTGCCCCCGACGAGGCATGACGAGCATGGATCACACACCTGCTAAACCCAGACTGGCCCTTTGTCTCCAGGACAGGACCTCGCTCCATGTACTCCATGACCAGCATCATGTAAGAGGCACTGGGAGGATCAATCACCTCCAGCAGCTTGACCACGTTAGGGTGATCCAGCTTCTTCAGCACCGCAATCTCACGCATGATGCCTGGAGCACCAGGGAGAAAGCACCAGGGGCAGGCTAGCATGCCACACATGGAGAACCTGAATCCTGGATGCCTGCTTGCGCAGTAGTGCAGCTCTTGCAGATCACATGCTTAGTCAGGCAAAAGAGCAGCTGCACCTCAAGAATGCTCACAGCTGCGAGACATATGTGGTGAAGCCGCTGTGGTGAGGCAGCATTGGGTGTGAGACAATACACCTGTCTCACACTGACAGCAAGTGTCCCCACAGGGTTTAAACACAACAGTTCACAGCAAGCTGTCTGTGAGTGTCTGGCTACCAGGAGGCAGCAGCTGGACGCTGGTTGTACGGGCAGCCTCACTGTCAAGGGGGTTAGCTTCATCCACACTGGCCCGTGAGTTAGCTGTGGAGGACATGCTCTCAGATGCCACGCGGTTGATGATGTCCGAGGATGCCACCACATTGTTAAAGCTGCTCTGCACACCCCGATCCGCCCTGGGCGAGGGAGAGCTGTTCAGCTGCACATTGCTGGCACTGTGCGCAATGTTGTTAGGCGTGGAGACCATCTTGTTGCCAGACACATGTGGATCGCTTGGCAGCCGCTGCACGCGCCGCCGCAGACCCTTTTGAGGCTTTTGCAGCTGCTTCAGGATGAATGAGCGGTTGACCATCTGCAAGGCAAATGCGGGAACCCCATTGAGCCCTGACCCTACTAAGCAGGAGGGTTACCCATGTGTGGCTGCCAACATCGTCATTGTTTCACAGCCTCACCATCACACCATGATGGTGTCATTCACACCACCACCAGTACTGCCGTTGTTGCCATCAATGTCAGCAGAGCAAAAGCTCCATTACACCTGTTCACTACAGGAGCTGTGGCACATGCATGCTAAACACCCACTGACGAGAGATGTCTGACAGACACGCTTGTGAAGGTAAGGCATGACATGCAGCAGAACGTCGCCTGTTAACATGCTTGTGGCGCCTTATCTCAGCATGGCAGCGCACCTTGACAGCGTACAAGTTGCCATCAATGGTGTTGAGGCACAGCTTGACCTTGCCAAAGGAACCTCGTCCCAGGGTCTTTACCACCACATATTGGTTGATGTGAGTGGCACCAGTGGCGTCACGTCCCACCTCCAGGTTGGTGGTCTCCTTGGCAAGGCTGCTGATGCCACGCATGCTGGCTTGCACCTGTGCAAGAATGCAGCAAAGAGTACACAGGCCTGCTTGGTTGCAATGCTACCAGTGCATGCACATACATGCATTGCCATTAAAATCTGTGGACTTTGTTGCTACAGCTGTCATTGTGAGCAGCGGTTGCATTTTCATTTTGACAGTGTAGACACGTGCGTGGTAATGAGGTGTGTGTGGCATTGCATACAGAACAACAATGCCGCCTAAGAGAGGGACACCAGCCCACCAAGGGCAAGTTCAAAGCAAGGATGTCCAGCCAACCCCGTGACTGATTGGCAGGTAGCTGCTCTATTGGCACACGTGGCTGCAAGGCCGCCCTCCAAAGGCCCAGGCTAAGCATGTCTGCCATGGCAATGTCTGTTGCCCCCTCCGTGACAGGTTATGGACAGCCCGGTGCTTAAAATACCAATGCCCAGCCAACATGTTGTGCAGAGTGCTTACTTACTTTGCGAAAGACATCAGATTCCTGCATCATTACAAGCTCCACAGTCTTGTGCAGAGCACCAATAGCTTGGTTGGAGTGCATAGCCAGCCGCGCACTCTGCACTGCCGAGTTTGACCCGTCTGCTTGTGGTCCAGCTGTTAAGCTCAGCCTAGACGGGTTCTGCTTGACAGATCTATGCAGACGGGTGCTGGACGCTGAACTTGCTGCATCTGTCCCAGCTGACAAGACATGCCCCTGAACTGAGGCCTTGCTGCTTGCTGCTGTTTCTGTTAAACTGCCATGCAAAGGTTCAGGAGTAGGGGTGCTTCGCGAGCTGGATGTGGGCTGAGAGATGGTGCTGGTGAGGCCTTTAGGAGGCTGGGTGTTTGATGACGATGTTGTTGAGCTGGCGGTGGCTGGCATCTGTGGAGATGGCTGGTGCATAAGCAAAGCTTCATGCCTGCTGACAAGCTTCTGCTCCCCACTCGCTGGCACGCTGCAAACGCTGCCATCAGGGTCTTGCATCTCACTGGCTCCTTCTGACATGACGAAGCTTGATGTTGATGCAACGTCCTGCACAACCATGTCTGAATACATAGACTTGCCAGAGGTTTTGCTGTTCACTGAAGCATGCTTGCGCGGCTGGTGGTGCGTGGCATGCACGTGCTGCCCATCTCGCTTGCGCATCTGAGCAGACAATGCTGTTTGCAGCACGGACTGGTCAGGCTGCATAGCTGCTGCAGCTCCTGCTTCCTCGCGGCCGCTACTCTGCACCGACAGCGATGTGTCCGTACGCACTGCGTTTAGGCTGCTTGCATGTGGGTCTGGAATTGGCTGTGGCCCTTGAGGAGGTGCGGATGGGATAGCAGCGCTGGAGGCACGAGCTCCTGACACAACAAGCTGGACATCTGCAAAGCAAGGTAGCAAAGAAAGCTGTGCAGCACAGGCATCTCTGCCGCGTAACACAAACCAGGCTTGCACACCTTCACTGCCAACAAGCCCCGGCTTTGAAGCCGAGCCAATGCTGGTGTCTGTAGACGGTCGTGCAGGCGGGACACTGACTGAGACGCCCGCGACACTTGTCGCTGTAAGGGGTGCTACAACAACTTCAATCGGGCGCGGCTCAGGCTGAGCGGCTTGTCTAGGCTGGTCTACACCAGCTTGGTGCGGTTCGTGCCGGTCTCTGCGGGTCGGAAAACATTTTGCTAGCTATGAAACGTTGCCTACTCCGTGCTGTACCCGCTCAAAAACAGCACCAAACGCACCTCCGGACTGCAGGGTCCACATGATAGGGAGCTGTGCCATCGTGGAGAACATCACTGGGCTTGCTGCCCGCGCAGCCCATCCAGCTTCGTTATATTTACACTGCAGTGGATGGGCCGGTCAACAAGTCACTGCGAAGTTCATTGCATCGTCGTCAAGAGGAACGGGCGCGAGCAAGCAAGTTGTGCATGCACGCTTGCGACGCTCAACCTAATTCACAGTATAATACACAGTGACAACATGATGTTTTTGTCATCTCCGTTTTTGCTTCCACGCAACTAGGGCGTGTCCGTCAATATTACGGTAAAGCATTGCAGTTACACTGTGAAGACTCACTTCATATAATGCAGCGCTCCTGCGGCGATTGGCACTCAGTCGAGCTGCTCATGGCATTGCTACTCAATGCTGTAGTGGATCAGTGAGGCTGACACCCCTGCCTGGATACGAATGAGGTAAAGTTGAGTCGGGTGATCAGATTAAGTTAAGGGCTCTCCTCAGGACTTGAGTATCTGACCAGGAGACATTGAGTATGTAGAAACCAACCCTTGTGAAAGTCATTAATGTGCGGTAACACTGGCAGTGCGGCGGCCAGCGAGTGAGATTCAGCAGGTTACAAGAGTGACAGATGGGTATCCCCCGCTGTTGTGTGTATGTTGTGCGTATGTGTGCATGCTACAGCACTAGACTGTGTAGGCTAGTCGAGCCTGGTAGCATCCACCGGCACAACGCTTAGAAGAATGGGAGCGGGACACTACCTCGTCACCCTGGCTGCATCAGCGGCTGTGCTCGCGGCGCTAACCCCTCGCCAAGGCGATGTGCATCGGTGGCCTGAGCGGGCACCTGACGGACTTATGCCGGACACAGAAAACACAGGCAAGCATTGGCGCAACTCTGGCATTTCAGCCCTGGCAGTCGGCAGTAGACATGCGGCCGAGACTGAGGAAGACCTAGGGGCCAGACCTGGCATGGCATAGGCATGGCTTGTAGCCCATTTCAAATAGAACGCCATGCAAGCAGGGAAACATTCTGCTCTGCCCCAGTCATAGTCAGCTGGGAGTAACCTGGTGGCAAGCAGCGTGTGGGGAGGGGGGCCTGGGCAGGGGAGTCCTGGGCAGGGAGGTCCTGAGCAGGGCCAAGGGGGGCCTCGGCTAGGGGAAGGGCCTGAGCAGGGAGGGTGGGGCCTGGGCAGGGGGATTAGGGTAGGGCGGCACTCCATGACGTCGCATCAGCCCCGGCATGGGCGTGCCATGCCATAGGCTTCAGTCTGGGCACAGCAGCCACTACTTCATCTGACCTGCTGGGGGCACCCAGTCTGCGGGCCTGGGCTGGCCCCTTGGCAGGTGCAGGTCACAGGGCTGGGGGCCATGCACAGTTGAGCTGACACGAGTGGTGTGGAACTCATCCATGATCACCAGCCTATCAGCACCTTGGCCCTCAGCCTAGAGCCTCCATTGCAGTGGATTACTAATTGTGGACCACTACAAAACGGTGTTTTGTCTGTGTGGAGTTTCCATACACATGGCATACACATGGCAAAGACATGGCATACACATGGTCATGGTCGCCTACCACCTACACTATTGCCTGACCTAGAGGGCTATTGTGTATAGTTGGCATGGAAAACATGCACTAATGTAAGCTAATAACAGCTCAACAAAGGGGGGGGGGGGGCACACACACTACTGTGTCTTAGCAGGCTGCTGCTGCTGGGCCTAGGAAAGCTTGTCTCGCAGCCGCTTGTACCCCAAGCCAGGGTACTCCTTGCCCTTGGCTGGCAGCTTCCCCTGCTCTGGCCATTAGCACAGCTCCAGTGGACGCCACTTGCTCTCCCCAATGCGTTGCATGTTCAACGCTGCATTGCAGTCCCTGTCCAGCCACCTGCCTGGCTGTGGTGCTGGCTTGACTTTAGCAGCCATGCCCTTGCCCTTGTTGGGCTCAGCTGCCGGCTCAGCCTTGGTGCGCTTGCTGCGCTTGGTTGGCAGGGGAGTGCTTGGCCCTGGCTCTGAGGCTGCTGGCTGTGTGGCTGCCTGGCTGCTGCGTGGGGCCTGTGGGGGCTTGCGGGGGGCTACTACCGGGCACCACATCATGCCCCTCACTGGCTGGTCACGCTGCTGGCTCCAGGCTGGGCGCACCAGGCGCTGTTCCACCTGCCCTGCTGGGGGCTTCCAGCCTGCAGGCCTGGTGGCCCTGCGCTTGTTCAGCTGCCTCTCACAGGGCTGCTGGCCATTCACTGCTGAGCTGACCCGGCTGGTGCGGTGCTCATCCACAAGCACCACCCTGCCCCGCCGCTGGTCTGTGCCCCTGGGCCTGCACACCATCTTGCAGCAGGCACGCAGCACTGCATCAGCACCCCAGCCCCCCCTTGTGCCAATGCCAGCTGCACCAAAGAACACCACCAGCTGCTTGGCACGAGCCTATCAGCGAGAGGGACAATGGTGTTGGACCGCCTAGGCTGCTCCACCATCTGCTCCAGCACCAGAACGCAAGAACCACTCTTCCGAGAGAGCGTGATTGGACATTCTTTACTTGTTACACTTGAGTTAGTTGGCTGCCCTAGCCTGTAAGGATTTAAACCCAACAGTAATTTCTCGAGGTTTTGAACCTACAACCTTCCAGTTGTCAAAATCACCCATCACCAAGTGTCCCATTCACCACACCATGGGGTGAAATGCCCATGCAGCACCCTGTACTTGATGACAAAGTGCCTGGCCAGCTCCCCTCCAATGGGATGCATGGTTAAGGGGCAGGGGCAGGTGGGTGAGCGGCTACCCCAAAGGCCTGGTGCTCGAGGCCTGGCCCCTAGTGGCAAGAGCCCACTCCACTGCCAGCACAGGCTATCAGGCAGCCTGCTGCCTTGCAGAAAAAAGATAGAAGGACGAAGTCTACGCTAAGCATCGCCTCAGTGACAGGGCCGGTATCGCCCTCATCAGCCTGCATTGCACTCTCCCCGCTGCCGCCACTGCTGCCCACATAGGCTTGCCCTCCCTGACATTGCAGGCCCTCTGTCCACTGAAGTTTACACCCGGCAAGGAGTGACCTTCCCATCTTTGCAGCGGGATGCCCAGCTGGCATCCTGGCTGTACCTACCCAAGGCCGCTGCAGCCGGGCCGCCCCCTTGTGTTGTCATGGCTCATGGCATGGTGGGTAGGCATGACCCCACCTCCCTCGTTACCCCGGCGGGCGACAGGTGCCAAGCACAGGCAAAATGTTAGGACCCTCACTGAGGGTGGTGTTCTGGCTGTTCTTTTGACTTTGTTGGCAGGCAGCCCGTCATGCCCGTACACATGATGACAGCTCAACAAAGGGGGGCCTACTGTACCTTAGCAGGCTGGTGCTGCTGCTGCTGGGCCTTGTGAGGCTTGTCTCGCAGCCGCTTGTAGCCCAGGCCAGGGTACTCCTTGCCCTTGGCGGGCAGCGCTCCCTGCTCTGGCTAGTAGCACAGCTCCAGTGGGCGCCACCTGCTCTCCCCAATGCACTGCATGTTGAGCGCTGCATTGCAGTCTCTGTCCAGCCACCTGCCTGGCTGTGGTGCTGGCTTGGCTTTAGCAGCCATGCCCTTGCCCTTGTTAGGCTCAGCTGCCGGCTCAGCCTTGGTGCACTTGCTGCGCTTGGCTGGCAGGGGAATGCTGGGCCCTGGGTCTGAGGCTGCTGGCTGTGTGGCTGCCTGGCTGCTGCGTGGTGCCTGTGGGGGCTTGCGGGGGGCCACTACAGGGCACCACATCAGGCCCCTCACTGGCTGGTCACGCTGCTGGCTGTAGGCTGGGCGCACTAGGCGGTGGTGCACCTGACCTACTGGGGACTTCCAGTCTGCAGGCCGTGTGGCCCTGCGTTTGTTCAGCTGCCTCTCACAGGGCTGCTGGTCATTCACTGTTGAGCTGACCCTGCTGGTGCGGTGCTCATCCACAAGCACCACCCTGCCCCGCCGCATGGCATTGCACAATCATGGCACCAGCCCCCCCAGTATGCTCAGCAAGCTCCCTCTGCCTCTCCACGCGTCCCACCGACAGTAGACATTGTCATTAGCTCAGCAACACTTCAGAGGGAACATCAGCTCAGCAACAGTTGACAGGGCGAAGAGGCAGATTGTGCTCCCGCATGGCAGTGTCTAGACTGGACCCAGAGCACTCAGAGCATCAACGGGCTATCACTAAGGAGCAGTGCTGGGCGATTGGGTAATAATGTAATAAGTCGGTAATAATCCAGCGCAAAAAACGGTAATAAGTCGAAAAAATCGTCCTCAAAATGAGTGAACTTTATTACATCGGTAATTGCTCCACCGCCCGTCTGGTACTCCGCTTATCACTTATCTCCCCAACAATGTATCCCATCTACCGCAAACCCCAAAGCGTCTGGTACTCCGCTTAATACTTATTACAGCTCAGCGAGTTCTGCAAGGCGGCCACACTGCTAATTGTGACAGTCCCAGGCTCAGTGGAGGAGGAGCGCTCCTTTTCTGCCATGCACTTCATCAAGGACGAGAGGCGCAACAGCCTCAGTGCCAACCTGTCCAGCACTTTGCGTGTGTACCTTGACAAGACCTTCACCCTCAAGACGTTCCTCTACAAAGAGGCCATTGATTACTGGATGGCTGGGGCATCTGCCAGGGGCCGTTACCTAGGGCACAGGGTCTAGGGCTACAGCCCAGCCTGTTGCATGCTGACCCACTAGGGCTAGGGTCTTGAGCTACAGCCCAGCCCTGTTGCATGCTGACCCACTAGGGCTAGGGTCTTGAGCTACAGCCCAGCCTGTTGCATGCTGACCCACTAGGGCACAGGGTCTAGGGCCACAGCCCAGCCTGTTGCATGCTGACCCACTAGCGTTAGAATGTGGGGCTACAGCCTAGCCTGTTGCATGCTGACCCACAAGGGCTGGGGTGTGGGGCTATGTGGGATATATTGTATCTAGGTCCTACAAGGGAGTATGCTGTAATTGTATAGAGTTAACTGGCAATTTATGCGACTTTGTTGGTTTATATTTCAATAAAAAATCTACCCAATTAATCAAACAATCAATTAATCAATCAATCATATATTAAAAGTAATAAACAACTTTCGTTTTGATGTTTTTTATTACACTGAGTAATACGTCTTTGGCGGTTCGCCCAGCACTGCTAAGGAGCGCAGCGGGCCACGCCCGTGTGGGGGTGTGTAGGTGGGCAGGGTGCCATGAGGAGACCTGATGGCTAGCAATGGAGGGTGGCTACCCACTTCCCATTCCAGGCTCAGGTTTCCAATCCCTGAGCTGAGGTTCTGGCTGAGGCTGTTGCTGCTCAATAAGTCCAAGCCATGCATCTGCATGCACGTTGCGAATGGCCAGTTGTCAAGACCAGATCGATCCTCTCCCCTCAGGGGTTTGGAATCTGCACGAACAATCTAAATGTTGCTGCACGATAGCTGCAGGCCATGCCGCCATGTTGGGAAGGATACCAATCATGGCACTCACCCCTGACAGGCTGAAACCAGATGTCCCATTGGCAGGATAGCAGTGTGATGGGTGGAGTATGAGATGCCAGCGAGGTGTGAGGCAGAGGTGTGATCAGAGATCAGGGGTGTGGGAGGGGTGATATGGCTGCCAGTCAGCTGCTGTGCTGCGACTTTGACAGTGTGAGCAGAGTGGCATGAGGCCATGGGCGCTGGGACCTGTCCTCCACACCGCCTGCCTGCCTGCCTGCCTGCCTGCCTGCCTGCCTGCCTGCCTGCCTGCCTGCCTGCCTGCCTGCCTGCCTGCCTGCCTGCCTGCCTGCCTGCCTGCCTGCCTGCCTGCCTGCCTGCCTGCCTGCCTGCCTGCCTGCCTGCCTGCCTGCCTGCCTGCCTGCCTGCCTGCCTGCCTGCCTGCCTGCCTGCCTGCCTGCCTGCCTGCCTGCCTGCCTGCCTGCCTGCCTGCCTGCCTGCCTGCCTGCCTGCCTGCCTGCCTGCCTGCCTGCCTGCCTGCCTGCCTGCCTGCCTGCCTGCCTGCCTGCCTGCCTGCCTGCCTGCCTGCCTGCCTGCCTGCCTGCCTGCCTGCCTGCCTGCCTGCCTGCCTGCCTGCCTGCCTGCCTGCCTGCCTGCCTGCCTGCCTGCCTGCCTGCCTGCCTGCCTGCCTGCCTGCCTGCCTGCCTGCCTGCCTGCCTGCCTGCCTGCCTGCCTGCCTGCCTGCCTGCCTGCCTGCCTGCCTGCCTGCCTGCCTGCCTGCCTGCCTGCCTGCCTGCCTGCCTGCCCGCCCGCCCGCCCGCCCGCCCGCCCGCCCGCCCGCCCGCCCGCCCGCCCGCCCGCCCGCCCGCCCGCCCGCCCGCCCGCCCGCCCGCCCGCCCGCCCGCCCGCCCGCCCGCCCGCCCGCCCGCCCGCCCGCCCGCCCGCCCGCCCGCCCGCCCGCCCGCCCGCCCGCCCGCCCGCCCGCCCGCCCGCCCGCCCGCCCGCCCGCCCGCCCGCCCGCCCGCCCGCCCGCCCGCCCGCCCGCCCGCCCGCCCGCCCGCCCGCCCGCCCGCCCGCCCGCCCGCCCGCCCGCCCGCCCGCCCGCCCGCCCGCCCGCCCGCCCGCCCGCCCGCCCGCCCGCCCGCCCGCCCGCCCGCCCGCCCGCCCGCCCGCCCGCCCGCCCGCCCGCCCGCCCGCCCGCCCGCCCGCCCGCCCGCCCGCCCGCCCGCCCGCCCGCCCGCCCGCCCGCCCGCCCGCCCGCCCGCCCGCCCGCCCGCCCGCCCGCCCGCCCGCCCGCCCGCCCGCCCGCCCGCCCGCCCGCCCGCCCGCCCGCCCGCCCGCCCGCCCGCCCGCCCGCCCGCCCGCCCGCCCGCCCGCCCGCCCGCCCGCCCGCCCGCCCGCCCGCCCGCCCGCCCGCCCGCCCGCCCGCCCGCCCGCCCGCCCGCCCGCCCGCCCGCCCGCCCGCCCGCCCGCCCGCCCGCCCGCCCGCCCGCCCGCCCGCCCGCCCGCCCGCCCGCCCGCCCGCCCGCCCGCCCGCCCGCCCGCCCGCCCGCCCGCCCGCCCGCCCGCCCGCCCGCCCGCCCGCCCGCCCGCCCGCCCGCCCGCCCGCCCGCCCGCCCGCCCGCCCGCCCGCCCGCCCGCCCGCCCGCCCGCCCGCCCGCCCGCCCGCCCGCCCGCCCGCCCGCCCGCCCGCCCGCCCGCCCGCCCGCCCGCCCGCCCGCCCGCCCGCCCGCCCGCCCGCCCGCCCGCCCGCCCGCCCGCCCGCCACCTGCCTGCTTGACACCTGCCTGCCTGCCCACAGCTGCCCTGCCTGCTGCTGCTGTGCTTACACGGCCCTGCCTGCTGCTGATGTCGTGTGCTGCCTGCCTGCCTGCCTGCCTGACCGGCAGGGAGGTCAAAGAGACTTTGGGCTGCACCCCTACGCCGCAGCCTTTGCCACCGCTGGGTTTGCAGTCTTCCTGTTTGACTACAGGTGAGTGTAGTAGGGAAGATCGCCAAGTCAACCTTGCCATGTGAAGCATGGGCGTGCCATGGGTTGCTTGGGGCATGGGGCATGGCCCCGCTCGTGCCATCTCCAGCTTCCATGCCCAACATCACCCCAGCTGTCACGCCGCCAGCCTGCTTGAAAGACCAGCAAGCCCTCTGGACACGTACTGGTGTACAGTTGTCAGAAGTGGTTGGGTCAAGTTAGAATCAGGCGCAGCCTGACCACCTGGACCACACGCACTGCTCCCTTCTTCTTCCTCTGTTTCTGTTGCTGCTGCTGCCGCCACCTGCCTGGCAGTGCCTGACTTGTCAGCTCTGCTTGCTGCTGGCAGCCAAGGGTGCGGCCTGCCCTGGGGTGTGCCTGCGCAGGGGCTTCGGCGGCTCTTCAGGCCTGCCCAGACACTGGGTTAGTCCCGCTCGCCACCTGCAGGACTGGCAGGCCGCACTGGACTTCCTGCAGGCAGGCAACTTTATGTAGGGGGCCCCACACCAGGCCCGCCCGCCCGCCCGCCCGCCCGCCCGCCCGCCCGCCCGCCCGCCCGCCCGCCCGCCCGCCCGCCCGCCCGCCCGCCCGCCCGCCCGCCCGCCCGCCCGCCCGCCCGCCCGCCCGCCCGCCCGCCCGCCCGCCCGCCCGCCCGCCCGCCCGCCCGCCCGCCCGCCCGCCCGCCCGCCCGTTCACCAGCCTCCCTGCATGTGGCGACTTGCTACCTGCCTACCTGCCCTCCCACCTACCTGCTTGTTGGCTTGTTTGCTTGCGACAATGCGAGCCACCTGCTGCTCTGCCCTGCCGTAGGGGCCTGAGCTGGAGGGCAAGCTTGATGCGCAGCGCCTGCTGCTGTGGGGCACAAGCTACAGCGGTGGCCATGTGCTGGTGACGGCTGCACGGCAGAACAGCAGCCATGTGAAGGGTGTGGTGTCCCAGGTCAGGTCAGCCAATTTCAGCAAGGCAGCTTGATAAAGTTTTGATTGCAGTGGAACACTATGTGTGGACCACTACAAAACGGTGCTTTGTCTGCGTGGAGTTTCCATACACATGGCATACACATGGCAAAGACATGGCATACACATGGTCATGGTCGCCTACCACCTACACTATTGCCTGACCCCTGACCCTCCTGGGTAGCCCCACTCTCAAGACAGCCAACCTCAGCACCTTAGGCGGAGTTCATTTGATAGCCACCCTTGATCACAAGGCTCAGGTTGTGGTTAGACAACTCAGGCATCATGCAGGCAGTCAACCTGGTGGCTGAGTTACCTGCAGCCTGAACCCTCAAGGCCATCGACTAATCTAGCGGGTGGGCCAGCACCTAAGTCTTCAACCTAGAGCCTTCATTGCAGTCGAACACACTAATTGTGGACCACTACAAAACAGTGTTTTGTCTGTGTGTGCAGCCAACCTCAGCATGAGGGGGTGGGGTGGGAGTTGGGGATGGAGATGAAGGGGGATGGGGAGAGAGGGGGAGGGGTGTGACCAAGTGGATGTGCCCTTAGATTGCCGTATGTCACACTCAGCTTTGAAGTCAGGTGTTGTTGGTTAGGTCAGTTTGGCCATGAAAAACCATACTGGAGGTGGTAGTCAGACAATGAACGAGCCGAAGCCAAGACCAGGATGAGGCTGGCCCAGAGGCCGCAGTGTTAGACAGAGACCAAGGGCGAGGTTGCAATGCCTGCTGCAGGTGCCACACTTGTCCGGCCCTCTTGCCAGCTCCAAGTCTGTGCAGAGGCGCGGCCTGCTTCCCTCCCTCCGCCTCTTCTTGGCAGGTACCCCTTCAGGGCGCCAGGCCACTTCTGTTGCTGCATAGTGGGGGCGGGGGCAGTCACACTGTGAGTCACATTGTACTGTTACTGCGGTCACACTGAGAGCTGAGGTGTCAGGAGCGGCTCCTGACTCCCAACCTGGTTGGCTTGGGCGACAAGGAGCTATGGGGGATGGAATGCTGTTGAGTTGATGGGACAATGTGTTCAACCCACCCCTCCTCCTACCTCTCCTTCTGTTGCGTTTCTGTCCATGCCCATGCAAGCCTCCTGGCATGGTTTGTGGGCTTGGCCCTGTCCTCCCTCTCAGTGGCTGCACACCGCCCTGGCAAGGCTGAGCAGCAGCAGCAGCAGCAGCAGCAACAGCAGCATGGCATTTAGCTAGCAAGTACACCTACACACACCGTGCCTAACACTGCTGCAAGACTGGTCATTTCCCATTTGTGGCCACACAGCACATTGAGCAGAACACGGCAGCTTCCCCACAATCCTGGCGCTTCACCATCAGTGGCTGGGCGACGGGGCTGAGCGATGTTGCTGATGAATTGAACGGCCGTCCGTTGCTAGAGCATTGTACAGGCTCGTGGCAAGAGCCAGGACGTGAGCTGCTGCATCAGTCATCAGCGGGTGTGTGACTGGTGTATGACCGGTGAGTGATTTGTGTGTGATATGGGCCAGCTTGACAGGCATGGGCACATACACAACACCAGGGGCCGCCTGGGTCCTGACCACAGGCTGCCTGGACGCTGCCGGCTCCAGACTGGGCCTAGCACCGCTGTATGTCCGGCTGGCTGGGCTGCGGGGCAGCGTGGCTTTCATGGCCCTGGACCCTGACGAGCTGAAGACGTATGAAGCCAAACACCCTGCAGTCAAGCAGGTCAGGGGTTGGCCAGAGGGTGGCCACTACTTGCTGACACAACCAGCAGCAGCAGCAGCGCCTGCAGCAGTGGCAGCAGCAGCCACAGCAGTGGAAACAGCGGCAGTGGCGGCAGGGGCAGGGGAAAGTCGGTTGAGCCTACTAGTGTGATGCCAACCTGTCCCAGCTTTTTGCTTTGCAGGACCATGCCACCATACAGCCATGCAACCATGCAACCATGCCCATGTCCCGATGTCCATTTGTTGCCGCCGTGGCTTGCACCTGGCTGCTTCAGGGAGGCTGGCAGAACCTGGGCCTGGCCCGGCTGGCTCTAGAAGCTCCCCGCTATAGCCCAGTGGACAGCTTGCCTGCCCTGAAAGCCGCCGGGACCCGGGTTCTATTCTTGTCTGCGGTGCGGGACAGCCTGTGCCCTCATGAGGTGGGTAGTACCCACTGGGTGCCACAGCCTTGCAGCCAGCCTGCTGTAGCAGCTTTGAGGTTGGGAGGCAGCAACAACTGCAGGCCTGGCCCTGGCAGCTTTACCCAGATTTAGAAATAGCAGCCCCTGCAGCTTAAGTATCCTTGATCCAGCTCAGCTTTCCCTTGGGAGGTGTTGTGGAAAAGGGTTGACATCAAGAAGTAGTGTGAGATCATGCAATGGTGAGTATGACGCACCCGCCACAGTGCATGCTCCCCTCAATCGCGCAGCACCCCCCAACAGAGCGTCATGGCTGAGCTATGATGACAGCATGCTGTGGCCAGCGCTGCATGGGGCCAGATGCTGCTCAGGACCTGCTTTCACCACCATGCCGTGCGATCGCCACACATGCAGAGTCTTGGCTGGGGAGTGCGCTTTAGGCATAGCAAATCTGCTGATGGCCCTCCCTAGCGCTCATACCCAGCTCACACGGCAAGGGTGTGCAAGGGTCCTCATGGTCAGGGCCTGGCGGTGCTCTCCGGTTTCTTCTAAGTCAATGTGCCGCCATGTGCTGGGCTGGGGAGACGTTTGTGACTTTTCTAAGCCCATGGTGTAGGCAGGCTGCGTGGCCCTGGCGCCTGCTGTCTGTTTTTGCAGGTGGTCATGCAGGCCGCGGGGCAGCTGGGCGCTGAGGTGCTGGCGTACGATGTCGACCACTTCAGCCTGTACGTCAGCCCTGTGTTCCAGCAGTCAGTGTCCCGCATGCTGGCTTTCATGTGCGAAGCCACTGGCCACACGTGCTTGCTAGGCACGGAGAAGGAACAGCCAGCTCCGGTGAGCAGCAGCAAACTGCAGAGTGCGGCCTCTTGAGGACCCCTCGGCATCTTTACCTCGATGTGGCATGGGCATTTGTTAGGCATGCAGATCATGTGAGGTGTAGGCATGGAGCATGCTGGTGTGATTATACCTTCACTTGGGATCTTGTTTGCATGAGGGCATGCAAGCAAAACGAAACGGATGTCGTGCCAAGCAGCGTAGCCACTTTCTGCCCAGCCACACCAGATAGATTTTATCAGGGGGTCCGCCAATGGCGGGGGTGACCAGGAGTCAGGTTAGACAAGCAAGCCAAAAAAGGCACATTTTTCGGACGGACCTAACTGACTCTATACACCGCTTCTGGATGTAAGATTGGCACGCCTTGACGCAGCGCCGCGCACGTTAGCATCGGCTCAGAGGAACAGGCCTATGTTGATTGGCTGGTCCGCGACCCCGTCCAATGTTCGGGGGCCCCGACCAGCACACAACGCTAGGAGCGCTCTATCGCTCTTATTTGCGCCCTAAAGTATGTGTGCTGTTGCGGCGATGTCCTCGGCGATGTCCAGGTGTGTACAGTGTGTGCTACATGCTGCTTGCTAGAGGCTTGTCTCATGGCCGGGTTGAGGGGGTACGCCGTGAGGCTTTGGGCCTAAAACTTCTTCAACAGCTAGCTGTACCACACACTCACACCCTGGCGCTGACTTGACCTCATCATGCACCAGTTCGGTCAATGGCGAGTGGTAGTGTGGGACACACTGCCAAAAGCATCAACTGTATGCCAATCGTGCCAAACGCCTTGCAATGCACACCGGGGGAACCACATTGGGCGCTACCACAGATGTTTCATCTTTTGCAAGCGGAATGACATGTCCGCTGGTACTTAATCAGGATAAACATGACTCGCCTCAGATTTCCCATGCCAGGGCCTTTTCGCCCCGAATGATGGCCTTTTCGGCAACCCAATGTAGGAAGAACAAAAGCAATGAAGCTACTCCTGCCGTCGGAGTCGGCGATGGACCTTTCGGTCGATGACAGCCGCATTTAAAGCATATTAAGCTATGCCCCATCGCTCGAAGCGTGGACACAACTTTAGGCCCAAACAACCATGTTCAGCCTGCGGGCCTGCGCTTCGAAGCCGCTAACTTTTTTAGCACGCTGAAGCTAGCGGTGCAACCGCGGTAGCAAATGGTGGTCTGAATGTGGAGAACAGCATGGTGCCCAATTTTCCCCTTGCTTGTCTAGCCTGACCAGGAGCCTACCCCGTGAACGTGGCCTGCCCCCTCTCATCCACACACTCGTGTCTGAGTTTGAGGGCCGTCACCAGGAGTGCCATGCCAGGCAGCAGACTCCCCTTCCAGCGCCCCTGTTGCCTTTCCATCTCCTTCCACATCATCGGCTAGCATCGCAGTGCATCTTCGCACATGTGGTCACCGCGGTATGTGGGGCAGGCTTGGCGGGCACGGGGGGCTGGGCTGGCTGGGTATGTACTATGCAACCACTGCGGCTGGGATGACCAAGGGCTTGATCTTGGGACACCTGTCACGCAGCCGCTCGCTCAACCGCTTAAGTGTCTAGGAGCTCGAGCATCGCAGGTCCCTAAGGTCAGCCCGTTTGACAAATCTGTATTATATAATGCGACTGATGTGGGAAACATGAAAAACAATCGTGTCTCTGTGGTGTAGTTTGTTATCACATTCGCCTCACACGCGAAAGGTCGGGAGATCGAGACTCTCCGGGGATACATTTTATTAAGCTGTGTCAAGGTAAGGCAGTATGCTCGCATCTGCCCTTACAATCATATGCACTCCTAAACAGCGTATGCAATGCACGACAGTTGTACTCTTGCTGAAACCCACCCTCATCCGCCGAGCTGTAAGCTTTCTCAAGCGCCTTTGACGCAGCTACCCGCTTTCGTCATACACCTCCAGATCCGTTGCCATACCGTGCGCTTGCTCTCTGAGTAGTTGATGACCACCTCTCCCTTCTCTGGCTGCTCCATGTGCCTTCCAACAAAGCCCAACGGCACCCCATAACAACACCTCCTACCAGTATTTCATGGCGCCACCCCTAGGCAAAGCCCATGGCGCACCATCATTTGGCACCACCCCCACTGGGGGCCCCAGTACACCCCCCCATGCCAGCATCCCATGGCAACACCCCATGGCATCGTAATCTCAACAACAACAACCCCATGCAACACCACCCAGCCCGGCCACGAGTCCCCATGGCAGCACTATGTATTGCTCACTGGTGGATGCGTCTCGGTTGCAGCGAGTAAGCATCAGTTGGTGCCAGCGTGCCAGTGTAGAAGGCCTCGCTTAAGGTTGACGTGGGGCATTGGTAGGGTTGGCCAGAACCGTAGCGGTGTATATACGTAGGTACGTATATACAGTATATACGTAGCGTACCCCGACCACCGTGTATCCGTAGGCAGCCGTAGGTACGTCGGTTGACCGTAGAATTCCGTAGGTTTGACCGTAGTTTTCGCGCTTGAACCGTACACGCGACGGCCAAATCGCGAGATTGCAAAGGACGCAGTACGCACAAGTCACCGTAACCGCGGGTGTGACCGTAACCGCGGGTCAAATATGAGTCGCTGCGATACCCGATGGCATTCATTGCGATGGATGGTGCATACGAGAGATGTGGCGACCGGATACTGCAGCCAGGCCCCTCCGGGAAGAAGACGCCCGTAGAGCTGCTAGCCGAGCTCATAGCCTTGAAGGCGAATGGCACCGCCAGCTACTGGGATAAGCTTCAGCCTGTGCTGCGCAAGTCGAAGGATGGCACAGAGCTGTGTTACCTGGAGTGCAAGCTGCCAGGTTGTGGCAAGTTGCTCAAGCCCAGCAACTCCTCCCGTACCGGCAACACTCACTTAAAGAACACACCTCCCCATCCTTGTGAGGAGGTGGTGCTGTCACAAGCATGCCTGGAGGTGGAGGAGGAGGAGGTGGTGATGTTGTAAAGGAGGCTGGCACGAGGGGGATTAAAACCATGCACACATGGTTGGCAGAGTAGGAGCACATGGCCACACATGCGTGGCACACATGATTGGTTGAGTAGGAGCCCATGGCTGATTACATAGCTGCATCCACGGCTGCCACACGAGGGGTTTGGACACATGCACATTGCTAACAGCATGCATGGCTGGCTAGATGTGTCACGACACTGCTATTGGTTGAGATTCTGAACATGCTTACCCCTAGCGGGCGTTTTTCTAGTTGTTGTGCACCAAACTGCATACTTACTTTCGCAAAATGACGACCCTGCCCCTACGGAAGACACTACGGAACTACGAATACAGCAAATACGTATGTATATACCGTCTTTCTAGCCGCCACCTACGGATCTGGCCAACCCTAGGCATTGGGGAATTCCACAGCCGCCACAGCTATACGGAGGGGTGCCTAGCTGCTAGCCGCTGGCTGGCTGATTGCCAGCCTGCCCCTGCTTGCATGACAATGTTGACGGTGAGTTTTGCGAGTAGTTGATGACCACCTCCCCCTTGTCTGTCTGCTCCTTGTGGCTCGGGCAATGTTGCACATGCCTACACATGCACACATGGGCACCCCCTACCAGAATCCCACGGCGCCTATACAGTGGAAAGGAACACCACGGCGGATGGCGGACATATCCTCATCCTCTCTCTTACCCAAACACTGATCCCGGTGCCGGCGTAGTGCGGAAGGCCTGCTTAAGGTTGACGTGGGGCATCGGGGATTTCCACAGCTGTACGGAGGGGGCCTAGCTCTTGGCAGGAACTGTAAGGCATCGAGATTTGATAGCATCGCATTGCTGCATGCGTGCTGTTGCTGTCGGAGTACCTCGCTTAAGGCGCGCCCGAAATAATCTTTAAGATATGACCCCATGATCAAGCATGATGGAATATGATGAAATATAATTAAGCCAAAACTCGCAAAACCCCGTAACCTCGTTGCCGTGGTCTCAACCTGGTTTCAACCACGGTCTCAATCGTGATCTAAGTTGGCGGAGAGGAGAAGAGTGTTACTAACTATAGCTGAGAATGATACTGGTTTGGAGGACGTCAAACCCTCTGTACACTCGGGGTTCCCAGGTGGGGTGAGGTGGCGAGAGAGAGAGGCATTACAGCACCAGTGGCAGGGCCACCGTCACACTGTCTGGGGCAACACACGCTCACACAGAGCAAGCAGCCCTCATGGGCACAAAGGGGGAACAGGGGGAGGACTAGCGCTGGTCAGGCCTGCCACACTCTACCCGGACTGCACTAGGCGACAGACAGCAAGGACAAGGCACAAAGCTCTAAAGGCGTCCTTAGCGTCCCCACCACCTGCCTACTAGGAGGCCCAGCTAGACACGGGAGACAAGACAAGGCAACTACCCCCAACGGCCAGGCTAGGCTAGATCAAACTCAGTCCAAATCTACAGGTAGCATGTCCTCTATGGCTCCAATGTCAGGCAGGTGGGTGCGTAGCTGCCTGGCTTGGCCGTCACCATGGGTGCAAATGAAAGGGTGATTGTGAGGAATGGAGTTCCCAGCAGGCCAGTTGTGGGGGATGGTGTGTAATGCAACAAAGTCTTGCACTTGAGACCAGAAGTCGCCTACAACATAGCGGCACACTCTGTCACGTAGGGACAAGGCAGGGGTGGCATCAGGTAGGGCGTCAGCCAGATGCCAAAGCTCATCCAAGGAAGTTTGTCTAAGGGCATGGCAGCTAGTTGCCGTGCCCACCGTCCCTAGCAGCTAGTTGCCGTGCCCACCATACCCGCCGACCGCGCCACATGGCTCCCAAAGCAGCCAAGCAGCCAAGCAGACCACATCCCACACCCCCTGAAGAAGAAGAGAAGAAGACTACGCCGGTATTCACCGGCGTGCATTAAGGGAGGAGCTACCGCCTGGGGCGCGGCCTGCTCCCACCGTCGAGAAGCAACAGACCCCCTACCCCCCCCCCCCTTTAGTAGCTCGTAGCCTGTAGCTGTTCTTGGCAATGGAGTGGGCTGCCTCTACCGCATGTCTCGTGAGCTTGTTTAGTAGCTTGATGACGTTGTTTTGGGTGACCCCAAGGGCCAAAAGGTGTTGGCGCGTGTGTGTTTCATATGTAATGCCGCCTATACCTAGTAGGATTGGTCGGATCTCGACCGTGTGGCCTTCCTTGCGGATGGTGTGTGCCAGTTTCGTGTGTTGGTTGAGAGCTTTGTCCAGTTGTTCTGCCCATCTGGAGTCCGCACAATATTTGATTTCTATGATAGTGACCCGTTTGATGGCTATGCCACGTTTGCCCGTCTTCTGTAGGGGCGTCACCATGAGAATGTCTGGTCTGGTGGTATTTTTGGTCGTTGCTGTCTTGAGGCCAAGTGCCCGTAGTGTTGTGTGTAGTGTGTCGTTAGGGAGGTCGAGGTTGTCTTTTGCACCCTTCTCCCAGCTGCCGGTGTCCGCAAACCGGATGCACCCGCCGAGGGTTCCTTTGCTGATGGCTTTGGCGATAAGGCGGCCGGCCCCGTTGTGCCTTTCTTGCACAAGTGGTAGGGTCGCGCTACAGCCCGAGAGGAGGTGTGTGGCACTGTCAGCCTCCCCACAGAGTGGGCAGCGGTCGTCTGTCGCCTTTTTCCAGCGCATAGCCAGCTTTTGGTTGTAGAGCCCTCCGGTTCGGTAGAGTAAGGCGGTTCTTTGCGCGGGGATGGAGATGTTCGTGTCGGTCATCACTCTTTCGGCCGCTCCTTTTGCCGCAGCTTTGGTGATATCTTGGGTCATCTGATAGTAAATGCTGTCTTGGTTGGCGAGGCCTAACTTGTGCCTGCCGTGCATGTGTGCTCGCACGCTATGGCGGCAGTCCGGCAGTGGGGCGAGGGTTTCGCCGTCGGTCCCGTTGCTTAGCCATATGCCCCTCTCTTTACGTGTTGTCGGGTGGTACCCTTGTGTGTTGGCTTGTTCCGGGTGTAACGCTGCGTGCTTAGCAAGGGCATCTGCGCCTTCGTTTCCGATGACGCCCGAGTGGGCCTTGACTTTGAAGAATTGGATCGTGTCGGGGCTGTCGACGATGAGGGTGGCGATGTCTGTCAGGATGTCGTTATGTCTATGATTGATGAGGGACATAGGGTTAGCGAGAGCTCGGCGGATCTGATAGAGGGAGCAGAGGCTGTCGGTGGCGATGCGTCTGGCTCCCGCTTTGAGTGCCGCGTGTATCGCTGTGAGTTCTGCTTTGTTGATGGTGTTGTTCTCTGGGTCGTTCATTGCAATGGTAATCAGGGCGTTGTTTTCTGGAATATAGACCCCCGCCCCGACGCGTGCCGGGGCTGGCTCGGATGTCTTAATGCAGCTCCCGTCAGTGTACGCTACAGTGGTCCATTCGGTGATGGCCATCCGTGGTAGCGTGGTGGAGTGGTGTGTGAGCTGGTGTTGGTTGCGTGAGTGCCCCGGCGTAGGTAGGGCCCTGTCCAGCGGGAGGCGGAGGTGCTGTTTGTGGCCACTGGGGAGGGTGGCTGGCTGTTTTTGGTTATTGGGTCTGTGATGGAAAGGGTGTGTCTCCCGGTCCGGATGTAGGGCAGTGGCTGTGCTAGCCATCCATCCTTGCGGGTTGCCTTTGGTGGTGAGTAGTTGCCCTGCCTCATTCCATATGACGTAGACGAGGAGGGTGGCGTGTTTGCCAAGTTTGGAGCGGTTGGTATTGGTGAGAGGTATGCTGGCCAGGTGCTGGCAGTACTCTGGGTACCGTCTCAAGGTGTCAATGTACTTGGGGTAAGAGATCCCCTTTTTACCAGGGATCAACATGATGGTGGCCATGGCCTCCTCCTGGTGTGCTGAGTGTATAGCATGGTTAACGCATTTCAGGGCCACCGCATCATCGGCTGGTACATTCCATGTGGACAGCCCAGTGTGACGTACGAGTAGGCAATTGTGGTGTGCCCCAAAGGCGGTGTCATTGATGTCGGGGCTCCAGTAGGTAGTAGTTTCTGGTCTAACTGTGAGTGGGTCCGCCCACCTTTGGACGGTACTTGTAAAGGATCGTGTGGTGTGCAGGGTGGTGAGGGCTTTGTCTTGTGCCAGTCTCATGGGGTGGCGGCTGCTCTGTGTGTCCTGTCTCCTGAGGAGGGCCACCAGTTCTGTGGCCAGGTTGCGTGTGTGTGGTGTGTGTTGTAACCAAGCGTGTAGGTGTTGGTGTTGCTGTTTGGTCAGGAGGCCTGCTGTGCGGCCCGACTCGTCGTGAACCGTTACGTGTTGCACTAGGTCGTGTTTGGGCATGATGGGCTCCCCCGTGCTTACGTTCATCGCGGGGGTGGTCATGTGGGGGTGCAGTTGGAGGAAGGTTTCGCATCTGCCCGTCCCGACGATGTCCGTCTGCGGGTTAATGGGGTACGTGTGGAAGGTGGCCTTCGAGTGAAGGTTGGTGCACCGGGGCAGCCAGGTGTGCGGGTCCGGTAGTCCTTGCCGGGTGTGTGTTGGCAGCTGTGTGTCAGGCCGCGCGTATCTAGCTTCTTGTATCCTCTTATTTTCCTCTTCATAGTCGCTGCGTCGCGCCAGGTAGTCCAGGTGTGCCGTGATGAGAGGTGCCGGTTCGAGGGTGGGGCGCCAGTGAACTCGTATAAGGTCCGAGTGCGCTGACAGACGCATAGTCGTTTTGAACTCGTTGCTGCCAAACTTGCATATTGGGCACAGCCAGTGGCCTGGTTCTTTGTGTCCCGACAGGAGGGCTTCCTCAAGGCAGGCTGGGTGGTAGGCCCTCTTGCAGTTGTGGCACATTGGGCTGTCTCCTCTTGGTAGCCAGCATAGCTCACATGTGCATACGTCTTTAGCCTCTTCCCTGCCGATGGGTTCTATGTGTGTGGGTGTATAGCCTTCTTCTGCACATAGTGGTAATGCCCATCTATCTATGACTGTGGGCTTCCAATGCACCTTGTAGTAGTTTTCCTTGTTGATGCCGTCCCATTGCCAGCCCTCTATGCTGGTAATGGCCTCTTGGTGGCCGTACATGGCCCCTAGTATACTGCCTAGGTCCTTGGGTTTACATCGGCAGGCTTTATCCACCTTCCAGCTGGAGAGCCCTGGAGGGTCAAGGCCTACTATGCGCACGATATCCTTCGGGATAGTTTGGATCTGTCTGCCCTCAGTGTTCCGTTTCGCGCCCGCCTTGGGTCGGGTGGGCTTCGTCGGGGGCGATTGTGCTTCTTTGTTCTCTCGTCTTAGCAGCCGGGAGTTGCTCTTGATGGCCTCCTGGGCTGCGGGCGGTTGTGTTGCATGTTCGGTCACGTGCGTCGGGTTGGGCGGTTGTGTTCCCGATGTGGGCTTCTTGGCAATCACATACGCCCTGATATCAGCGTAGCGGTGCTTTGTGTCTTCTTCGACGTCGGTTGGTGCAAGCTCCGTCAAGCCCGCGGCCCATGGTTTAATTAGTCTTTGCGCAGCGGGCAGGTCGGAGGTGGTGTCTCGTTTGGCTGCGATGTCTTTCGCTTCTGTTGTGGTTGGGCATCTGTCCTGGGTCGCCATGGTCGTTAGTCTGTTGAGGGCGATATAGTGTTTTTGTTTGACCTTGTTGTGGAAGCGTTCTTTAAGCATCTTTCCTGAGATGATGTAGGTGCTGCCAGCGATGGTGTGTTGGAGCTCTGTGGCATGTCGGATGCCCAGGCTTTTGAGGCACGTCATGCAGGCACCAACTATGTCAAGTGGAAGGGGGCTAGTATTCTGTGTGATGAGTTGTCCAAGTAGTTTGGTTTCCTTAGGGTAGAGGTCTTGTCCTTCCTGAGTGGCAGTGAGTTGCGCCGTGGTAGCATGCAGGAGTTGTCTGGCGCGTAGGGTGTGTTGTAGCATAATGAGAATGCGGTGTCCATGCTTGGCAGCTTGAGCGTAGAGCCAGGTGATCTGTTTGTGTAGTATGCTTCTGGTTATGTGGGCATGTATGGTGTCTGTGGACTGGAGACTGTGTAAGAGGGCTGTAGTGTTTCTGGAATGGTACTCTTTGGCCGTTGAGCTGATGCCCAGGCCGAGCTTGTCGATGTCCTCCCTGACGACGGCATTGGTTGTGCCTAGTGGGAGTCTGAGTTTTTTCTTAACACATTGGTTGATTGCTCTGTCGTAGAGGTCTAGATCTCCTGGTGTGCATGGGACCACGCAGAAGCTGTAAGCCAGACTAGGGATGATGGCTGTTTTGATGATGTGGATGGCTTGTCTCGCGCTGGCAAACGAGCGTCGTAGTCTTTCTAACTTCTGTCTCAGTTGGGACACCATGGCTATGTGTTGTGGTTTCCAGTTGAGCGTCATGGTAAGTAGGACACCTAGGTAAGTGAAGGGGGCAGTCGGTTGGAGGTAGGTGACAGGCTTCCCTTGCAGCTTTACGGCTTGCAGTTCTCTACGCGCTTGCTTTTCCGCTTCTGCCGTAGTGCTGCATCTGCCGGATTGGTGCGCTTTGTGGAGCGCCGCTGTGGCGATGGTTTTGCTGTGGGATATGATGAGGTGGCCCCAGTCCGAGTAAGCGGAGAGCTTGTCGGCCTGGCAACGTAGATTGCTGATTGAGTTGCATAGGATAGCGATGTCGTCTGCATAGTCGATGCTGCCGATTGTAAATCGCCCGGCGCTGTCGGTTGTATCGGATGTGAATTTGTACCCCCGCGCTCCTACTTGGAGCCAACGCAGTAGGGGTTCGATGTAGATGAGGAATAAGAAAGGTGATAGGGAGTCGCCTTGGATGGTGCCCCGGTCTACAGGTACCGGGTCGGTGTGACCGTACGGAGTGTTGAAGCGTGTCGTTGCCCCCGTGTAGAGGTCCCGCACCGCATCTGTAGCGTCGGTGGGAAAGCCTAAGTCATGCATAATCCATAGCAGTTTGTCTTGACAAGTGGTGTTGAAGGCACTAGTGAAGTCGACTAGGAGCGCATATATATCTACTTTGGCTAGCTTGGCGTCTTCGAGGGCCATGACTAACATCTGGAGCTGTTGTGTGGTGTCCCTGTGAGAGCGGAAGCCTGCTTGGCAGTTACTTAGCATCCCATTAGCTTCAGCATACTCGCACAGCGCCCTAGTTATGAGGCTGGTCCAGAGTTTGTAGATGGTGTTGGCCAGCCCCACAGGTCTGTAGGCGTTGAGGTCTGTTTCCTGGCCCTTGTCTTTGTATAGCAGGCAGGTGTCACTGGCTTTCCATGCTGTGGGTGTGCAGCCAGTGGCCCACATAACGATAAACAGCTGGTGAATGGTGTCCCTCATCTCCCATGGCAGCATCTTGATGATCTCGTTTTCAATGCCGTCTGGGCCAGGTGCTTTGCCACCTGACAGTTTGCTGATGCATTCTTGAAATCCTGCTTTGTCCATGATGGCTGTGTGCATCCAGTGTACATTTTGGCAGGTGTGCAACGTGAAGGGGTCGTCGGCTTTGGGGCGGGTCCAGGGATAGTTTCTGGTCTGTGTGCTAGTGTAGTGACCGGTTTTGGGAGTCGGCGGCGTGAGCTTTTGTCTGTAGGCGGTGGTGATAATTCGGTTGAGGTCGGCCGGGGCGGTGCAGATGTTCTTGGTATCGGGGTCGGCTAGTGCCTGCAGTCCTTTGTGGTCGGTGCGAGAAGGGCGTAGTATGTATTTGTTGGCTTTTTTGGGTTGGGTGCTGATGAGGTGTTGCATTCTGAGACGCGCCTGTGCAATGGCAAGTGCGGAGTCGTCGTCATCTAGTTTGTGGATTTGGTCGCGGTAGGAGTTGGTCAGCTGGGCGAGCGCGGCTTGCACGTGATTTTCGGTTGTACCGTCGCCCTGGCGTGCTTGCACCGCCTCCCTTACCTCCGCGTTGGCCGTGTCTGTCTCTGGGAGTAGGTCATCGATAGACGGGTGGACGCCGTTTTGTTTGTATAACCTTCTAGCCTTCCGGCTGAGTTCTCTGGTGGTTTTGAGCTTTTTCCCTAGTGCCAGTCTGATCTTGCACATGCTCCTGCGTTGGTAATGCTGGCCTCCTCTGGTCAATGTCTTGGTGTTGCATGTCTGCATGGCAGTTCCCCTGCAGGTTTCCAGGAGCGTTGTGAGCATGGTGGCTGCGGTGTCGACAGCTTCTCTAGCCGGGAGGCCTGCCACTAGTGTTAGGCGTTGTGGTTGTTGTGGGTTGGCCTTATCTAGTGTGGTCAGGAAGTGGGTAGCGTCTGTGTACATGGGAGCTAGGTATGCTGTCAGTTGTGCATGTAGTTGTGGAGCGCCTGAGCTTGGTTGTTGCACTGCCAGGCGGTAGGCTTCCCTGTCATTGTTGGTAATTGGGGTGGTGAGAATGGTGTGGCTGTATTTCAGGGGTTTATGTGTGGCTGCTAGTTCTATGCCCAGTCTGGTTGTGGTCAGTGTGGCGGTGAGCGGTCTGTGGTCACTAAGGTACGCGTGTGTGTCGACATGCGTGCGGTGCCCAGGGCCGTGTCTCGCATCGCGCGTCAGGATGGCGTCGATGCGGCTGTTGCAGTGTGGCTGCTGGTAGGTCCAGGCCCGGTCGCCGGAATCAGCTTCGGACAGGCGCATCTCTGTGGCGAACTCCCTCATCATGTGGTCTTGTGGGTATTCAGTGTGTTCGGAGCGGTCCTCTGCTTTCATCGTGGCATTGATATCTCCCGCCAGGATGAGTGAGCCGGGCAGTTGTCCAGTGGCAGTCCGTATGTGCTCCTGCATCTTCTTCCTTAGCGGGATCGCGTCGTCGTTGTTCCCTGACGGCCAGTACGTGGCGACGAGTGTGAGTTCCTCGCTTTGCCGTTGGCGAAGGTTTAGGATGACGCATCGGGTGTTCACGTTCTCATCTGTGCACGGCGGCATCATGGTGGCTTGCATCTGGATAGCTAGATCGTGTCTGATGCCAATGAGGACCTCACTATGGCCTTCGTGACGGTGGACGGTGTAGTTGGGCATAACCCTCTTCAGCCAGCCAGAACTAGAGTTGTTGCTCTTGGGTTGGGTCATAGTTTCTGTGAGGATTAAGATGTCCGGGCTTTGTTTGTGTACCAGGTTAAGGACTTCGTTTCTAGATCTGTGTAGGCCTCTGACATTGAAGGTTGTGAGGGTGAGGTGTTGCCTGTTGAGGGTTGCTTGGGGCAGTCCGGTTGGGGGTCTGTGGTGTTGGCTCATTCTTGGGTCACTCTCTGGCGTGGTTAGCGGTGTCTCGTCTATGATTGGATTTGTTTCTGTGGTGTGGATCCACGTAGTGGGTTTGGGGAGGTATTGGGACATGAGGGTTTGTGTGTGCGTGTCCTTGCGGTGTGCCTTGGTGGCTCGTGACCGCTTAGTGGATGGGCGTGTGGTATTATCGAGAGGCGTGGTGGATCGATTGATACGTGGCTGGCCCTGAGGTATCGGCGGGCGGAGGGTGACCTCGGGAGTGTCCTGGCGCTGTCGTGCCGGGGCAGGTTCTTCACGTAGTGGGGTGGTGTCTTTCGTAGGTCTGCGCTTGTTGTTTAGTGTGTAGTTGTTTTCAGCGTTGGTGGTCACGTGCAAAAGGGCGGTGGTCTCCCTTGCCGTTGTGTTGTCTTTGGTCAGGTCTATTGGGTCGGTGTGATCTTGAAAGTGTGCTGCTAGCGCTGATGTGGTGGTGGCCTCCAGCGGGTCCGCTATCCAGATCTCCCTTCTAATGAATCTTGTGTGTTTCACGTTGCCTGTGCAAATGGTGAGCAGGTTCCCTTGGAGGCGCCTCCAGTCGTTAGGTGTGGAAAGTGGCTTTGGCCCCCGGTTGAGTGAGTCCAACTGGTACCAACCATGTTGCGTATGTTTGATGACAGTTGCATGGTGGTGCGATAGTAAGAGGACAGCATCCGTGTTTGTCGCGTCGGTGCTTGCGATGGTTGTGGTGATTGTTTCTGGTGTGATACTGTGGGTTGGTAGGTAGGTTGTTGCTGGGTGCAAGTATGTGCGTACCTCATGGTGTTTGCGGTACAGGTAGTGGTTCAGTGTGTCGGTGGAGAACTTGCCTTTCTCGCTATAGATGTGGTCGGTTGTGAGGGTTCGGATAGCATATCCTTCTTCTCGTGCTTTTTGTGCAAGGTGTTGCAGGTGCTCTTTTAACTGCTTGCAGTGGTCGATGACAGCGTGGTAGTCTATGTATTTCTTCCCCATGGCCATGTTCAATGCATGTACTAGGCAACACTCTTCGTATTGCCCTTCCATGTACATATGTGTGGGGTGGTGGGTCGGGGTGTACGCGGGGGCGGATGCTATTGGGTTGGAATCATGGTCGCCTGTCTGTTCCACATGGCTGATGATGTGATGGATGCCCTTGTCCTCGCATCGGCGTATCTGCTCTCGTGAGCGGGTGATGGGCTTGATGATAAAGAGTTGGTGCATAGTCCGCTTGGTTGCAGCAGGGATGTGCAAGAGAGGTGTAGGTGTCGTTTCCATGGAGTCCAACAAGTTCCATGTGCCGTTCATGCACTTCATGGCCATGCTGTGGCCTGACTTTTTGCACAAGAACGTGTGTGTGCCGTACTGGCCAGCGAGGTGCCCTAGATTATCAGCGGACCAATCACTGGGTTGGTTGAGTTGGGCAATGCTTTGTACTGTAAGTCCGTAATGGGTACGTAGGTACATTTCAATGACTTCGTCGGAATAGCCATCAACGCCTCGTGCCATCAGCCATGCGCCGCGCTCAAGGTGGTCAGTTAGTTGAGGGAGCCTGGTCTCGTAAAAATTGTCTATGTCTTGCATGGT
>JASKMD010000017.1:7109721-7114721 GCA_030144725.1 Haematococcus lacustris
ACAGGCTAGGGGGCAGTCCCAGAAAGTGTGGCGCCTCATGGCACTGCCTTGAGCATCAGCCCTGGCCTGCCCTTGGAAAGAGGGATCTCGCGTAGGCTCCCAGCCGCATGGGCAAGCCATGTCGATGTTGAGACCCCCCGCACAAGGGACCCCGTTAACTGCTAGCCGCCACATGACCTCCTTTGATGAGTTCAGCCATGGTAGCTTCCATAGGGTGGGGACGCGTGAGGCAAGCCAAGCCTCCCCTTGAGCTTGAGTGGTAGGGGGGGAGGAGGGGAGTGGTAGATGGGAAGCGGAGGTAGGTGGAGGGGGAGGGGACCACATCCCGGCCAGAGCGTCCTTGACACAACGGGCGTTGGCTTCCGCCCGCAGCATGGTGACCGGCTCCATGAGCACCCGGGTGGCGATCTGCCACATTATCCTCTTGACTACAGACCCGGTCATATCACATCTTCAAGCCATCATATTCAGTCATATGACCAATTCCTCAGCAAGTCATATGATCGGTCGCGCCCTAACCTCGCTCCTTGTGGTTAGGGATCGTCCCATCTACGTAGATCTACGTAGATCTAACGTTAGATTATATGGTTAGCTTAGATCTAACAAGCCAATCTAACGTTAGAATCGTCTAATCTAGTCTAACGTTAGATGGGTCGGGACGATCCCTACTCATATCATATGAGCTAATGTGAGCTAACATGATCTAATCTAAGCTAACCATAGAATCTAACGTTAGATCTACGTAGATCTACGTAGATGGGACGATCCCTAGATACGAGCTATTGTGAGCTAACGTGAGCTAATCGGGAGCTGATATGAGCTAATATGTGCTAACCGGGAGCTATTATGAGAGCTAGTGTTAGTGGGGAGGGGGGGGGGGGGGGGGAATCGCCCTACTCGCGGGGAAGGGCTTGTTGTCCGCTGGCTGGCTGGTTGCTTGCATGGCAATGACGGTTGACGGTATGATGACTTTTGTGGACATTCTTGTAGGATGTGTTTAGCCGGCCCAACGCGACGATCGTAAGTGCGCTGAGAATGGCTACGACAGCAGGGACCAACCTAGCCGACGCTGGCGCGAGTGAGGCCTGGTTAGCCAGGGATTGGTGTTGGGATGGCTACGGCATGGCTGCCACCAAGGCCTCCGTCTCATTGGGACCGGGACTATGGACTGGTGAAGCTCTTCCTCCGCAAAAGGAGCGTCGGAGCACAAAGCCGCCCAGCAAGAAGCAGTGCTACAACGCACGGTGCCAGGTAAGGAGAGAGCAGTCCTGTGGATCTGACACGTGCTCCACGTTGCTGAACTTTTGGACTTCGCGATGGTTGCAGGTGCCTGGCTGCAACGCGCCATTGGCCAACAGCCGCGCATACTACAGGCGCGCCACATAGCCAGGGCCGCAGAGTTCAACAGCAGTAGCGGCAGCAGCTCTTTCCTCACGTGGACTCTTTTCTGGTTTCAGGCGCTACCGCATCTGTGAGCCTCATTTCCGCGCACCAAGCATGGTGATCAACAACCAGGTACGTCCAGGGCCAAAGGGGCGCTCAGCGTCAAACACTCAGCTCTTCTGCGCCAGCTTCAATAAATATAGGTGCATGACCAGCCAGTGCACTGCTCCCCAGGAAAGCCAGGCCCATGCACCTCCTGGGTTTCCATGTCCCATGCAGATCCTTCGCTTCTGCCAGCAATGTGCCAAGTTTGAGCTGCTGACTGAGTTTGACAGCGACAAGCGGTCCTGCCGCCGCCAGCTTGACCGTCACAATGCGCGGCGCAAGGACCGTGTCATCCGCAAGGAGGTCACCGGGCGCCAGGGTCCCAGCGCCGCTGCCAGCAGCCTGGCCCAGGGCTGCCATGCCTCATTGGCCTTGTTACCTGATCAAGACTCACCACCCTTAGGCATGGCGCTGGACGAGGCTGAGGAGGGTGTGTGCAGCTCTGATGAGACAGGTGGCAGCGAGCAGTGCCAGCAAAGGCTTGGGGGCACCTCAGGAGCCAGCAGCGCAAAGAGGAGGGCTCAGGGGCAGGGGGAGGGGGACCAGGCAGGCGGAGGAGCTGTGAGGGGTCCGGGGAGGCAGCAGGGGGCAGGGGCTGGCAGAGTGCTCCCAGGAGGGGCGTGGCTGACGGCTCAAGCTGCTGGACGAGCAGGCGCTCCTGTTGACCCTGGGCAGCATGCAGGTGTGGGAGGAGCGTGTGATGGGAGCCGTGAAGCCAGCCCTGTCCCTGACCCTGCAGCCTGCTGTTGGTTCGCCCTGCTGCTGCTGCCACCTTAGCCTGTGCTACACCACAGCCAGCTAGCCTGCCTGCTGCTGTCGGCCCCATATGCCCAGGTGGTGGCTGCAGTGCCTGCTCACCCTTGGTCGTGTCTAGGAGAGGGTACCCCTGTGCTGTGCCCTGACTGCTGCAGGTGTCCAAGCAGGGTGGCTGGCTCAGGGCTGGGCCCCTGGGTCAGCCCAGGCCCAGCCCCAAGCCATGGACCTAGCTCTGCAGCCACTGCAGGCACACCTGGAGAGGCAGGGTAGCGCTGCGGGCGCACCTTACACCCCTGACTCGCACCCTGCCAGACACACAGCCACCGCTCCAGCCCTTGCTGCTGCTGCTGCTGCTGCTGCTGCTCCTACACACCTCTCCAACACCACCAACCTGGGCAGTGGCGGCATTCAGACCCTCCCTGGACAACACCCTTTTCCATGGGCCATGGCCCAGCCAGCTGCCGATTTGGGTGCCATGAGCAGGACCATGGCAGCACCATGGCAACCAGCAGTAGGACCTGCAGCAGCAGACCAGACACAGCATGGCCTTCGGACGGCTTGGCAGCCGCCTGGAAGCTCAGCCGCCCTGAGCCCGCAGCCTCCACCCACTGCTGCCATCAGGCCCCCCTCCCCCCTAGGCCAAGCGCCCAGCCAGACGCTGCTAGGGCAGGAGCTGGGGTGTGGCCCGCAGCAGCTGGCCAGTATTGCCGCTGACCTGCTGAGCATGTGGGGGGAGGAGGAGGAGGAGGAGGAGGACTCCTCTCAAGGGGGGCTGCCCACGGACCCAGGGGAGGGCCCCTGGCAGCACCCCAGCAACTCAGCCCAGCCAGCCCTGCCACAGCTGCAGCCGCCACCGCAACTGCAGCCAGGCAGCAGCGGGGTGGTGGCATCAGGGGTGGGCGGGGTGTGTGTAGATGCGCAGGGCCAGGGCTGTAGGGGTGGAGCTGTTGTACAGGGTCCGGGTGCTGGATGCCTGCCGGCCTGGTTGTCAAACTATGGAGATGCGGGGAAGCAGGGAACACTTTCACCGCTGCGCCCTCCATCGCCGCTGACGCAGCAGCCCCAACAGCAGGCCCCCCTTCAGCCGTGCAGCAGCCTGCAGCAGCTGCTGGCACAGCACCAGGCCCAACAGCACCGGGCGCAACAGCAGTGGGTGCAGCAGCAGCAGCAGGGTGGGCTGCCCAGGCCAGCGCTGGAGCCAGCCTCTGCAGACAGTTCAGTCCACGGAGGGACCAGCAGGCTGTGGGTGCCGGCCAGCCCCACAGCCACACCACAGCCCAACCAGGGCGCAGCAGCCTGCCTGCTGGCAGGCACACCCGCCTGGACATCGGCAGGCATGGTAGGAGCACCACAGCAGCAGCAGCAGCAGCAGCAGTGGGGTCTGCCCGGGCTGCAGCCCCGGCCCCAAGGGCAAAGTGGTGTGCAGGTGGCACCCAGCCCCCCTCCCCTGCACCCGGTGCTGCTGAATCATCCTGAGGTGATGGCGCTCAGTGCCCAGACCCAGACCCAGCTTCAAATCCCCAACCCAACCCAAAGCCCCATGCAAGCCCAGACCCAGGTCCAGGCCCAGTTCCATAGACATAGCTCACTGCCCCAGCCAGCTGCAGCCACCTCCCTGACTGCTCCTCATGGCTTGACGTACCCCCTGCCCCAGCCTCCCCTCTCAGGCCAGGCCTCGCCCGGGCCCCTCCTGCTGCAGCCCGGCCCCACCTCCACCCTGCGCCTGGCGCCCAGCCCCCTCCCTGTGTCACAGGCGAACGCCGCCACACCTGTCACACCTGCCTGGCCGCCTGTGTCCTCTTCTGGCAACGGCATAGCAGCAGTGGCAGCTGCTGGGCCTGAGGCTCACCGCATGCAGCCGTCTGGGTCTGGGCACCTTCCTACACCAGAGCCCATGACAGGGCCAGGGTCAGGGTCAGGGTCAGCAGCAGCAGCGGCAGCAAGGGGAGCAGGGGACCAGGGGCAGGCTGCCCTGCGCGTGGGACGGCAGTTGGGCGCTGCTAACTACCTTTTGGTCGAGAGCTCCCTGGCCCGCCTCTGCATCAAGCTGCACGGAGTCACCCCTGATGCCCTGCCAGACGACCTGCGCCTGGCCCTGGCTGAGTGGCTGGCCGCAACTGATGTGCAGCTGCTGCAGGCAAGCGAGGGTGGGGTGGCTTGGGTGCAGGAGCAAGCGAGGCAATGGGGGACGGGAGGGGTGCAGGGGATGAGGGACCCAAATGGCCGGGGACCAGGCATACAGCAAGGGGGTTGACTAGGTTGACTAGCTTAGGGGAGGGTTCAAGGGGAGGTGGAGGGTGCGGAGAGGGGAGGAGGCAGGGAGCTGGGAGGGTGGGAGTGATGGTGAGAGTGATCTGCTCAGCTCAAGACCTTGCATGTGCAGCTATGCGGCCTGACCATGGGCAGCAGCATGCTCTGAGCTGACTGAGCTAGGTGGATAGGTAGGTGGCCTGGGGGCTAGGTAGGTAGGATCGGGTTGGGAGGGCTCTATGTCGCCCCCGCTTGCCCTGCCTGATGTTTACCTAGGGCTGCCTGCCGTGCCTGATGTGCTCTGCAGGGCTTCATCCGGCCAGGCTGCGTGCACCTCACCCTTGACTGCTGGGAGTGTAGCGCAGCCAGTGGGGCTGCCAGCAAGGCCATGCAGGGTGAGGGGCAGGGAGGGGTCAGCGTGCCTATGCCTCTCACGCCCCTGACTGTAACTATTCAGCCCACACTGGCCCTGGCCCCTGCTGCTGAACCTCACCCTCCACCTGCAC